>VMDR010004383.1:0-22481 GCA_007922815.1 Macrotus californicus | reverse complement strand
ACTTGTCTGGGCAGAGTCTGATGGCCAAGCGTCATAATTAACCCTGGATCATGAACAAACACTTCCCCTTCTCGGAGCCTCGGTTTGCTCAGTCTTTGGAATGTGGATAATGACCCCTTGCTGGGCTGCGAAGAGGATTGAATGAAATATGCCAGCAGAGTCCCTGTCCCACGGTAGGCCCTGGATGACTCTTTACTGTCACTACAGTTATTTAAGCAGAGATCAGGCTGCTTGGCCAACAGTCTGACTCACCCAAATACCACAATGCACAAAGTCCAGAGAACAAAACGAGGCATGCGTGCCCTGCACCCCTTGCTTGTGATGGAGCCCTTGTTCAATTCCAGTTTCAGTCCATCTCTGGCCCTTGGCTGCTTTTCACTGTCAGGCCAGCCCATAGGCTTTGGGATCATCCTATGAACTTGGCTTTCCAAGCTGGGGGGTGCTCAATACTGTCTAGGAATTTGGCTTGGGCCCCCCTTAGGCTGTTTCAGTCCGATGCCTTAGACAGGACCTCCTGGGCTGGCTCTAGCCCTGCATCCCAAACACCAGCTCCGGGCTGCTCCACCTCCCTCAGGTGGGTCAACTTCAAGCATGAATGATTAGCATGGGGCCAGGTGGGTACTTAAACTCTCAGTGGGACCATTCTGTAAAGTACATGCTTATCTAACCAGTATGCTAAACATCTGAAACTAATACAGAGCAATATTGAATGTAAACTGCAATTGAAAAAAAAAGAATAAATGATTAAAGATGGGTGAGGAATAAGATCATCCTAGACCTTTCCCCTCCTACTCTGGGGGCCAGGCACACCACTTTCGCCCCCTGCCGTACTCACCCCAGTTTGACAGCTGAACAGAACTAAGTAAACACAAGCACACATACCTGTTAACAGCAGTGGGGAGACTGGCGGTGCCACAGACAATGCCGATGGTGTCAAGAGAGTGCCACTTCCGGAGTGTGGTCTTGGGGGGGTCACCCCTCCTCTAGGCAGGGGTCAACTCAGCTCCTCCTCTTTGCCTGCCCTGCCTGCCTCAAGCTACTGCCTGTGGGCCTTTAGTTTTTCTTGATTTTCTTTTTTTGTGTGCCATCTCCCAAGGGAGACTGAATTCATGGAAGGCCTTAACCTCCTTGATCCCCCATATTGCCCACCACAGGGCAGAACTCTAATGAAGACTGAGATAAAGGAGCCCAGGCCCCATGGAAGACCATGCCGAGGTGTTCAGCTGAGTCCCAGCTTCCTCCACTGCTGGACATGGGAGGGGGGAAGCCTCAGGGCTGCTCCTGCCCCAGCTACTGCCTGGCCACAGCCGCACGAGGGCCCCGGATGAGAACCGACTAGCTGAGCTCAGTCAACCCCTAGAATCCCGAGAAATAATAACAATAGTGACAACTGACCGTAGTTTAACACCATTGGGTTGGGGTGATGTGTTAAGCAGCACTAGATACCTAGATCACTGATCACTTAAGCATCTCTTTCAGCTGTTTGTATGGTCATGAGAGCCATAAGCCACGTTCCTTGGAGAGGCTCAAAGTGGCACCATCTGCTGGAGGTGGGCGGTGGATCCAGGTGGTAGCAGCATCCTAGCCAACCTGCATGCCAGGCCTCAGGACTGCCAGAGAGCTTGCACTATGAGATTCCTCTGGCCAGACCCCTCGCTGGGGGAGGCATTGGCTGTCCAGCCCTTGAGGAGCGACCCGCCCTTCCATCTCCGGCAGACCTGGGAAGATATCCAGGGCCAGCTGTGCGCTTTGGAAAGCTTCTTCTCTGGTTCCTCAGCTCTCTCTCCTGTGCAGAAGTACAAGATTAACCTCCAGTTTTACACCCTGGAAATCCAAGTATCATATAAGGTTCACTGTTTTTCAGGTGCAAGTTCTTTATTTGGCTTTTAGAAAATGAGTACCATAACAAACTCAAAAAGCAGGTCCTCAGGGAGTGAATCTGGGAACCACAAGAGTAAAGGGGTTTCCAGTTACCCTCTGGCTTGCACTCAAAGTCCTGGTGTTCCCTAAGGAATGGGTGTGAAGGCTCCGGCTACACAATGGTCTGGGAATGGAGACTTGGAAGAGAGGACAGAGGTTCCCCAGAATTACAATACTCACTGTAAGCTAGCGAGCAGGTGGTCAGAGGAAAGGAAGGGGAGGAGGGCTGTAATGAGCGCACGTGGTAAATACTCTTTCGAGATACATTCTCGGCAGCTGCACTCACCAAGCTGCCCTCCTGTGGACTGAATGTGTCCCTCTGAAATTCATTATTTGAAGTCCCAGTCCCTAAACTGATGGTGTTTGTAGATGAGGGATAATTAGGTTTATGTGAGGTCATGTGGGTGGAGTCCCCATGATGGGTTAGTGCCCTTATAAGAAGAAGAGACCAGAGCCCTCTCTCTTCCATGTGAGCACAGAGCAAGAAGGCGGCCTTCTGCAAACCAGAAAGGGGGCTTGCCACTAAATCTGTTCAGATGCCAGATCTGCCAGAACCTTGATTGATCTTGAACTTACCAGCTTCCAGAACTGAGAAATAAACATTTGTTGTTTAAGCCTCCCAGTTTATGGTATTTTGTTATTGCAGCCTGAGCTGACCAAGACAAGCCCTAAGACCTTATTTTTAACTTTGGTGGGTCAGGATGAACCTAAGACATTATCTCCGCCAGCCTGATCTCTTTACAAGCGAAGACACTGGCAGCCAGAGGACTTGCCCAGGGCCACACAGCTGTGTGGAATACTCCTTTCACAGCATGGGTGGTCTGCCACGGCAAGGCCTGGGCTTTCAAGTCAGAACGGTATTGGCTTTTAATGGTGACTGTCCATCTCCACTGAGGAAAGCAGAGAACAGAGACAATTACCCAGTGAATCCACCAAGCAAACCCCCTTGAGAAAGAGGAGTTTCTTGGCAGAGATTGGTTCTATATAGTGTTTGGAAATTGCTGCTACGTGCTCAGGATTCTAGGCCGCTTTGCTGGGATAAGACAGAGACATAAACCATCGTGCCCTCAATGAACAGAGCCCAGTTTCCTCGCAGCTCCTGAATTCACAAGAAGCCTGATTTCAGTGACTTTACAGACAGCCCGCTCAAGTTCAAGTCCTGACTGTGATTCTACCAGGTTGTGTGACCTTGGGTAAGCCACTTAACCTCTCTGTGTCTCAGTTCTCTCCAAAGTAAATGAATAATGGTAACGCCTCCTACATGGAATTGTGGGGGGAACTTTTATTTCACTCTCTTTCTATCTTAGAGAAGTTCCTGGTTATTAATTGCAGTGCCATTGCCATTATTTTTCATCTGAACTTATTTTTCATTGTAACCAGGCTTGGGAGCGTACAGTCTACCCAGGTTACTAGCAGTGTGTTTTATTTTGACAGCAGGATGTTTAGCGGTAACATGGATTTGAGTGGTTGATGGGGCCCTCCATCCGCAGCCTGCAGCAGTCTCCACCGCTCGCACTTCACACACTTATGTTGCCAGCCAGGCCCCTCGGGCCCTTGGAGTTGTAACTTATGGTCTATTAGAAAGGTAAAATGGACGGATTAGGACATGGCATTCATGGGTGCAGGAGTCTCTGTAAGGGAGGTGATGCCTGAAGCCTGGGAAGCCATGCTCGGGGTGCACCACGGAAGCAGTAAAGCCACAGTCCATCCTCTTCTCCTGCCGCTGTACCCACGCCCGTGGTGGAAGCAAAGAAAGCCAGGAGAGTCTTCAACAGTGACGGACCACAGACAGACACTCACGTGCACACCAATATTTCAGTCTCAGTCTGAAGGCTGGAAAAGCCCAGTGTCCCAGCTCATGCAGTGGGGCAGGAGGAGCTCGCTCTTCCTGAAGAACACATCAGCCTTTCTGTTCTATTCATAAGGCCTTCACCTGATTAGACAAAGACCACCCACACCAGGGAGGACAATCTGCTTTACTCAGTCTACTGATTCAAATGTTAATCTCACCCAGAAACCCCCTCACAGTCACTCCCAGGGTAGCATTGGCCCAGTCGAGGTGACACATAACATCAACTGTCACATGTACCCTCACAGATGCACCCCCAGTTTGGAGCTGCCCTCGCCCGTCGCTGTGAGCAGTGCGTGCTGGTACAGCCACGCTGACTCCTTGGCCGCATTGGCTGTTCCTGCCCCTGGGAGGGGTGGTGCGTTGTGACACTTGCTGTTTGGGGGCAGTTGTCGGCTCCAGCAGTGGAGCTCTGTGACAGAGGCTTCCCACTGATAAATGGCCCACAGTGAGCCATTTCTCTCTGCTGTGGTTTCTTCACAGGATGATTTTCTCCAGATTCCAACGGGATGGAAGAATCATTTCAACACCTGTCAGGGTAGCTGGGAAGTGGAGGCTGTGGGTTTGAAGACCCTTTCTCTCCCTTCCCACCTCTAAGCCGTGCTCTAAGCAGGGGGCATGCGTTTCCTTGTCCTCAGACACATCTGTCTCCACTGTAAGAATTTCACAGGCCTGGCCTTTTGGTTGGTGAGACTTATCCTCACCTCTGATCTCTCTTTTGTACCCATCTCTCCTGTGTGTCTGATTTGGCCTCTGGCTGCTCGAACCCCACCCTCCTGTTGGCCCACAGGCCTGCTTCATTTTGGGGTCCAGCATTAAGAGGACCAAAGCTCGCACACTTAGGGTGCGTTCTCCAAATGCCCCGTCTGTATAAAGCTGACGTTGGGGTCTTCGTCTGCCTATCTCCGTGTCTATTACAAGTGGGTTTGGAATTGTGGTAGGAAAAGAGATGTGTTATTGACTGCCTCCCTCAAATTCCAAATGAGCTTTGTAAGTTTTAAGGGAATTAATCTTGTATCTGTAATATGAGTTCCACACATTTATTTTTCTGGGTTTTCATTTGTTGTTTGGTGTTTGTCTTCTTTGTATGGAAATCTAGTCAATCTCATATTTTATGGCTATTGAGGTTTTTTGTCACCTTGAAAGATGACTTTCCTTGTGCTAGAGTATACAATATGTTTTCCTGGGTTTTCTTCAGATATCTTTTTCATGTTCAATCTCAGCGAGGTCCTACCTGGTACGGCTTGCTACCAGGAATCTGAATGGACCCTGAGGGAATGGGACATTGGGAGGTAGCAAAAGAGGGAGGGACAAGGAAACACTGGCCCCCATGTCTATGCTTGGGTTGTGCCGTCTGGTGTGCGCAGTGATGCGTCAGACAGCGGTGTCTTGAGTCGCGTGCACACTTCAGCAGCCCCGGGGGGGGGGCAGGAGGAAGGAGGAGGAGTCCCCCATCTGGGCCCAGAGAGGGCCGGGGCTTTCTCAGCGCATTCTGTGACTTGGGTGGTGACAGAATTGGAACCCGGACCCCCTAATGGAAGGGCTGTTTTTCTGGACTCAGGTGCAAGCCCAGCTTGGTGCCTGTTGAACCAGATTGCTCAGGGCACAACAGGCCCAGCTCTGAGGCTGACAGATCATGTGTCCCTGGCCCCTGCTGCACGTCCTAGAGGTCTGCTGCTAGGCCTGGGCCCGGCTAAGCTCAGATGCTGCTCTGGATGCTGGCTTGGCAGGATGACCCAAGAGCCAAGGCAGGGCTACCGCCATGGCCTCTAAGAGGAAAGTGGTGATTTGCCTCCTCTCTTCTGAGTAAAATCAATGCCAGGCTGCAAATGTGGGACCACTTAGAGACCAAAGTCTTCCTGTTTCGGTATTGTTACTCTCTCGTGCTCCTTTCACATGCCATAGAGGAACACGCCTTCGGGGAGCTGTGCCTCTCCTCTCTCAGCCCCATGTGCCTCAGCCACCTGAAGAACAGGTGATGAGCAGCTCGGTGTCCTTGCACCTGTCCACCAGCTGTCCCTCCCCTTTCCTGCCAGCCCTTCCTTGAGTAATAAAGCATTCCCTAACTTTTTATTTTTCATAAGCATAATTAAACACTGAAAAGTTCTTTGGTTCTTCCTGATCCTTTTTATATGAATTAGGGTGAGTCTGGATGAATGTGAGCCTGCCTTGTCATAGGTGATTGTGTGTGTATGTTTAAATTTTATGTATCAAATCTTGCACTATCTCTTGCCCCATTGATGTGGTTAATTCTATGTGATCTTTGGCTGATGTTGCTTCCTCACTGTCTTCCCTACCTGCTAGGGTGCAATTGATTTTATAGTCTATAAGCAGAAAGGCACACCTGGCCTTGTGGACTCCATCTATCGTGAAGTCACAATTTACATAGGCAATTCGAACTCCTTTGCATAATTAATGACTCATATGCTATATCCCAGAGCCACCTGGAACTATTTCTTAAGTTCCCTTCTGTTTTGGATTATCCATGCTCAACTCCTCCATTAATGTACGTGGTTTCTCCCACGCTTGTGGTTCAACTGAGTCAAAGGGATGAGAGGGTGATGTCAGAGTAAACTGACCCACAGTAAGGTGTGGTAACTGATGTACCACCCGAGTCCTGGGGAAAGGGGGACAGGCCATTTCATCTGAGAGAGGGGTGGTATTGACAAACAGGAAGATCCGAGTTGTAAAATCACACCTAGGTGGGCACGGGAGGGAAGAGCTGCCGTCAGGAGGGGAGAAGAGTCTGCTCGGTGGCCCTGGCACCAGGCAGTGCAGCAGCCTACAGGCCGAGCAGAGACTTTCTGTTGCGGGCATCTTAGTGTTTCATCTGTGTGGGAAATCCGCCAGGGTGCCAGCTTCTCACCTCCTGCAATGGCAGCAGGAGAGGCTTGATAATTGTTCTTCATGATCCCCGATTCTGGGGGTTGCTGTGATTTGACTTAACGCCAGCTGATTACATGCATCCATTTAGAACTGGAGCAAGAGGTGCCCAGAAGCAGGTGCCATTTACAGTTCTTTCTGGCAAGAGGGGAAAGCACCCAGGGTCCAGGTTCTATGGCCAGTGGCAGTGGGGACTCAAATGAGTGTCCGGCTGCTGGCGGGAGCCTTCTGTGGCCTACTCTGCTATGCTCTGCCTCGCCATCCTCATTTCCTTCCTGTTTCCTGACTCTGTGTCTCCAGATTTCCTGTGTATTCTGTGAGCTACCTGACATCCTTCCTAAAAGTCTCATTTCTGCTTCCTGGCGTCAGCCTCTGCGGTTTGCAACTGTGAATCCTGGGAGAGAGCCCTTCAGCTCAGCAGGACCTGAGTGACTTTCCCTGGCAAGAAGACATGAGCTCACTAGGCCATCTCTCTAGGGAAAGAAAATACCCCTGATTTGTGGCATTTGCTGATTTCCATGGGATTGGTATATACTCCCTCCATGGTCAGTTTTAAAATGCCAACCTTTAAACACCTGACTAGCAAGATTCCTGAATATTTACAATTCAGGAATTACAACCACACAGATGAGCATCTTGACATGAAGGAAGCCATCAGAGTGTGGCTTTGATAGCCAAGCTGACGGGTTGTCAGGCTCAGACAGGGTGGAGTATGAGGAGGCCATGGGCGGGTGGTGGTTTGTCCCTGAACTGGGGTGAGAGCCGAGGCAGGACCCCACAGGCTAAGAAGAGCCCCTTTCTTCTATGGACAGGAGAGAAACCTGCCTTGGTTGTTACCCTGAACCTTAGCTGACTACTAAACAGAATTCTGTGACTTGGGCCAGCTGCTTCTTCCATCTGGGCCTCAGTTTCTCCAAATAAAAAGTGGGGTGTCACCTGCCAAGCTAATGAGAGGAAGCTCTTTGTTAGAAGCAGACATTTTGTGCTGGCAGTCGTGGTGGGCCAGCTTGGCAGGGACAGTTCAAGACTTCTGGGGCTGTGACTCAGGGGAGGCTTCTGGCTTTGCCTGTGCAACATCTGTGTGAGGACTGCCTGGTGTGTGTGCCGGGCCTGGTGTGTGTCTGTGTGTGCTGTGTATGATGTGGTAGAGCGGGGCCCTGGGCACATCCAGCCCAGGCTGGCTCCAGGCATCTGTCTTGGATTACCGGCACTCAGCGGGGGAGCAGACGGCACAATCCTGTTTGAGAGGATTTGAGTGTTTAGCGAGTAAAGAATGGGCAAAGCATGCTGTAAGGAGCCCGCAGAATGTCACTGGCATGGGCTGGCCTGCTCCCTCTGGCGTGTGTTGACAGAGTTTTGTAAATAGTCTGATTAATCCGTGTCCTCTCATGACCTAGACATCCGCAGTTTGAGTTTAGATTTGTTCCTGGGACTTACTGTGTTGTCTAGTTGCAGAGAGAAACAAAGGGGACCCTGCATGATTTCCTGGCCCCACATCAGAACAGCTCTGGAAATAGCTCATTGGCTGTGGTCTCCAGATGCCAGTGAAGGTTGTCTTCATGGTTCTGGAACATTTGGTGCTTCTGCCCTGCTGGGTCCCAGCCAAACTTATTGCACAGCCTGAGACTAGGGTTGAGGGCAAAACTCTGAAGGTCTTGGGCAATGCCACCTGCCCTACTCAAGGGATTGAGTCCACTCAAATGCCTGCTCCCTTTCTCACCTGTCGAGGTATTTTCTCCACATTGAACCCTAAAACGTCTGGGTAGATACTGAGGCAGCAACATCTTACATTTATGGAGCACGTTCATCCAAGACTCTCCTCTATGCTAACTGTTTGCTGAATAAAGGGCTGCGGTCCAGCTCACATTTGCTGGTACCATCACATATTTCTGGCCTCTGGCTTTCCCTGGCATCTCTCTGGTTGTAAAGCTGATGGGACTGTAAAGGTGATGCCTAACAGGTTCAAAGGCCAGCTGCCACCCCTTGGCCCCAAATGGCTCTGTGACACTTGCATGTCAGGAGGTCTCAGGGCCTGAAGCTCTCCCAGAAGCCCACGGCACCATTGCCGTGGGGAGGAGCACAGGGTCAGGCCAAGCGCGGGCACTGGTTGGAAGTCAGGTCTCTCTGTTGGCAGACTCGCTTCCTGATGGACCACCTGCTGGCCCTGACCACGTTGCTGAGACCTGTGGGCACCTGTGTTCTGAGGGCAGCTAGGAGAGGCTCCCCTCACCTGTCCCCCTGGTTTGAAAAGAAAGTCCAAACTTCCGTTTTAGACATAAAGCAGAGAAGAAAAGTCTGTGCTCAAAATACGCCTTTGAGGGGAGCAGGACATTTCCCAAACCACTCTTTTTTCTCCACAAAACCCGGCTAAGCAGTGGTCAAGCTCTTCACTTTGCCTGGAGCTAATGTGACATCATCCAAAATGACTATTAGTCTAAAGTTACAGTTTCGAAGGCCTAAAAAAAATTGCCTTTTCCTTCAAATGAAGATTCCATATCCTTAAGCTTAGGCGAACAGGGTTATAGACTTTGGAGACTGGAAGAGGGGCTCCTTGCCTGGATCCACGATGAAAGGCGGGCTCTGGGAGGCCACAGGCTCTCGCCCCATTTCAGGAGGGCGGGAACATGACCTTGTGGAGGAGGCTGCCTTCCGTTTGACATTACAGGAGACTGGTCACAGACTGTGAGAGGCTGATGTGTGCCTGGTGTGTGCCTGTGCCACCTGGGGCACTCAAAATCACTGGCTCGATCCTGGCAGGGAGCAGCTCCTGGTAGTAAGCAGGGCACTCAATTTCTTTTATTCACTAGGATCAGAGTGAAGGTGGTTCCACTAGGAAGGAAAGGCTCCATTAATTTCTGCCACTTGAGTCTTTGCAGATGAGCCCCAGAAACACCAGTGACCAGCTGGGCAAGGAGTACACACCCGGTGGGGGCAGGCTGTCCCTTTGATGCAAAGCTGCTGGGGAGCAGCCAGGAAAGCCCGGTGAGGGATGCAGGGAGAGGCTGTCTTCAACCTCAGGACCAGATCGCCTCCCTGAGCATCGCCGGTGTCCCTGAAGGACATGTGCATTGGGGGCAGGCAGTGCACAGGGCAAGAGGACTTCCCTGTGCCCTGGAGGGCACCTCATATTTTGATGGGAATATTTGACATAGGGACAGGTCATAGTGGCTTAAAAAATACCTCATGAAATGCTCAGCTTTTCTCTTTTCTTTTAATGTCTAAGTCATGTGGGTAAACATATTTCTCTGTGTCCAGGGTCATGGATCACTGGGGCTTGGAGGCTGGGTAACAGGCAGGGGTGTGAGTCACATGTGGCCAAAACACAACCAAAAAGAAAAAATTCAGGCTTCATAAAAAGTTCCCGATAACAAACTTGCATCTAAATATCTTGCTTCAGGCCTTGAGTTCCCAGCAAACCTGGAGGAATCCGTCTGAGAGGCTGTAGCCCAATGGCCCTACTTACTTGGTCTATTACTACCAGCCAGTGTCCTCGATCCCCCGCCTCACATCCCCTCCTCAAAGACCTCTGCCACCCGTTCCCCCCAGAGCTCCCATTCAGCCTTGCCCCTCTCCTGGGCTCCATCCTGCTTCTTGGTGGGGATGCAAGTGATACCTCCACTTGGCAAGGCAGCAAGCAAGAAGACTTTGACAGGCAGGTCCACCTGCATCCCTAAGGGCCCCAGGTGTGGGCTGCCCCATCGCCACAGCTGTTGGGCCACTTGTCTCCTCTGCCCGGGTCTGAAACTTGGGTTCCCTTTCCCCCAGATCAGCACTCACAATCTGTCCTCAGATTCAGCTGAAAATGAAACTCAAGGATTCTTGAGAATGACCGCCTCCAGGGGTGTGTCTACACCACCTGGGACCCCCGTGAGCTGGGACCTAGAGCTCCTTGTTCCGGAAGGGGTGCATTTGAGCTGCCTGTCATAGGCAGTCAGAGTAGCAGGACTCATCTCAGCCTCGAGGTCCCAGGACTGTCCTAGTCACTCTAACGTGTGTCCTAGGTCTTTGCCTTGGTGTCGGCATATGGTAAAGAGGGGAAGAGAGGAGCCAGGGCCTCAGGCCCTCGAAGGCTGGTGCTGTCCAGCTTCTTGGTGCTCCTTCATGCTCATGGAATAGAAAACCTGCCCAGAGACACAGGCGATGAGGAAGGCGGTGAGCCCTGGGCAAAGGGCTCTAGACTGGGGGACTAGTAGACAGATCAGAGTGCCTGTATACAATAGGGGCCTAATTCACACTTGTTGAATGGAGGAAGCGTTGGCGAGGGAGCAGAGGGGCTTCCTGGATTCCCGAGAGCCCTGCTCTGTCACAGGCTACTCTGCCCATGGAAGCCCAGCCTTCCAGAGCATACTCTTGCCCAACTGCTAGTGGTTAATCACCTCTGACCGTCCATCAACCTCAAGATTTTTCAGCGGCAGTTCAATTGCCTTACTGTAAGATTTGCTCATATCGTCCTTCTATTCAGAGATCTTCACTGGCTCCCCAGGACCTTCAGCAGTGTTTTGGAGGATATTTGTCCCACGTGACATTGTCAAAACTTGGCTTCCCTCTTCCCTCTTGAGAATTCACAACATGCCTTGGCATACTTATGGGCCTTGGGAAGACCTGCAAGGAAGAAACTGGTTTCCCCAGCTTGACCATGGGACAACAGCACCCTGTCTTTTGTTTGCCTGATCTCTATTAGCACACAGCAGAGTATGGCACATAATTTAGTAACATTAATCACTAACGGAAGAGCCAAGTGAATTAGTCCTGCACCGGAGAGATTATGAAATCGGGCCTCAACCTAAGGTTCTCCCTATCTCCCTACCACATTGCTCCTCTGTACACCCCACGCACCCCCTTCCTGGAGCATGCTGTCTGTGATGGGCTGAATGATGCCACCCTAGAAGCCATATGTTGAAGTCCAGCCTGTGGTACCTCAGAATGTGACTGTATTTGGAGTATTTCAATACCTTTGAAGAAGTAATTAAGTTAGAATGAGGCCATTAGGGCAGGCTCTGAATCTAATATGGCGGGTGTCCTTATGTTCTCATATTAGGGTATACAGAGGCACGTCAGACACACCACATGGAGGGAAGACCATGTGGACAACACAGCGAGGAGGTGGCCATCTGCAAGCCAAGGAGAGAGGTCTCAAGGGAAACCAAACCTGCCCCCACCTTGATCTCAGACTTCCTTGCAGCCTCCAGAATGGTGAGACATAAATGTCCTTCATTTAGGCCCCCAGATCTGTGGTATCGGGTTATGGCAGCCCAAGCAGACTAATTCATTGGGCTGCTCACTTGTCCCCACAGGTGCCCAGGACTTACACGTTCTGCCCTATCATTTGCACATCTCCCTTCCTCCTCAGACATAGTTCTCCTGTCTTTCAGGGCTCTGTTCCTGTCTCGTCTTTATGCCCAAAAACAAACAAACCAAAGAACAACCGTCAAACCAGAATGAAATAAAATCCTGCCTAACTTTCCTGGTTTCCCTCGGATAAGCCCACCTGGATCATCAGACTGGAGTGAGTGGCTCTCACTTTGCGCTCCCCCCCACCCCACCGGCTGAAACTTCAGTTTTCCCCTCGCTGAGACAGGCACACCTATTCCTCCCACTGCACTGTTGAATCTCCAGGGGCAGACACTTGTCCTCTGTCCCAGCACTTAGGACAGTGCCCGGCACACAACAGGCGCTCAATGATTGTTTTCTGGGTGGGGTTAAAATGGTGTCTCTGCACTGACCCGGTCGAGAAGAGAAGTGAGTGCCTATGTCTGCCTGGTGGTTCCCAGCTCTCGAGATTCTGGGACCAAAACTGCCATCTCTGCCTGTGTTTGGAGAGGGCTGTGCAGAGGAGGGAGTCTTTGAAGTGGGCCTTGAAGGACATATAAGAGCTGAAGCCACACCTCTGGGAGGGCAGGGGGCGGAGAGCTACTGCCTCTGACTGTCCCCACTCCCACGAGTGTTGGACTCGAGTGGACTCTGGCCTGTACTCAGAGGGGACTCAGTAACCATGATGAGGACGAAGCCTGGCCATACACCAGCACCCAATCTGCGAGCCCTGCTCTTCAGGGACTCCCACCCAGTGATCCCAGGGGAGCTGGCAGGCACAGGAGACTGTGCAGCAGGCCTGAGCCAGGACCTCCCTCGGGACGGTCAGCATGTGTGCCAGACCACCCGTGCCCACATCACCGGCTTTCACGTGGGGCTTGTCAAACATGGCGGCATGGGGCATCCATCCACACGCTCCGTGGCCTTGGGGAGCAGGGCCCCATGGAAGGGGGGCGTTGACACCCTCCACTCTGATCTGAACACAGGTTTTTAATTTCCCTGTAATTTGCCCTTTCTCCCGCCCCCGGGCTGGCTTCCCTGTCATTTCATTTCCTGCAGTATTCTCATCTTACAGCAGAGGTGAAGAGAGTTGACCTCTCCTTGCCCCAAAGCTGAATAAAATACAGAACAGATTTTTGCGAATAAAAATAGGCTTGAATACCACCAGCCAGTCACTCTGGCCTCCGCTCAGCCCATCTGGCCTCATTCTCTCCCACTCACCGGCCGCAGGTCAGCGCCGCACAGAGCGGGCAATGGGTCCCTGGGCCGAGCTGGAGGGGACTGGTGTCAGGGAGGAGGCAAGGGGGCAGACAGAGCGAGCGAGGCCAGTTTGGGTGGTGTTTGGACAACTTTATCCTTTCCCATGAGGGATGGCTGGGGGGACGGAAACCTCCTCACAGGTTGCCCTTGCCAGGAGACCAAGGAGGAAAGATTGAAATGTCAACACCTAGTGGGAAAGAAATTTCTGTCTGGAACGTTTGGGAGAGGTCCAAGAGGGATGCAACTGGAGCCCCTGCTCACGGAGTGGAGGGGACTGTGGCTTTAGAGCCAGACAGCGCGCGTCTGTCTGCGCCCGGCTCTTTGCGGTCTGCCGTGTGATCCTACTCAAGGAACTTGATCTCTGCAAACCTCAGTTTCCTCATCCATAACACAGAGAAGGCCATCCTGCAGATTCTGTCGGTGGGCTCTGAGGATTGAATAAAGCAGCATGTGGGAGGTTCTCGGCACAGGAAAGGGGAACTCTGATCTACCTTTGCCCTTCTTGGCACTGAGGTCAGAGGGGCTGAAGGTGACCCCACACCCCTCCGGAACTAATGTGGTCACAGCTCTGGTCCATTGCTCATTCTCTGAGGAGGGCAATGCTTCCTCGGTTCTCTGTGTAGAGTTCGCCCTCTGGCTCCCAGTAGAGGGGACAGCCATGAGAGCAGGGGTCCAGCGCCCCACCAGCCTGGCACACACAGAGCAGGCGCACTCGAATCTGAGTTATTAAGTCAGTGGATGCAAAAATGACAGCTATTATTTTCACTGTGTCAGGGTAACTTTTTAACATGCTAACTTATGTTTTTCTCTCCATCAGTTAACATCTTGATTTGTGGGTTGTCCTCAGTTTTCCACCCCCTTTGAAGCAGTTACCAGGCCGTGGGCTTCCTTGCCTTGGGAAAGGACTTGCGGCTCAAAGCAGAAGTCTGCATTGTACACTCCTTCCTGGGTTTGGTTTCCAGAAAGTTTGAAACCACTGAAAAGATTAGTGCCTGGAGGGCTTGAGGAGAGAGACGAGCAGGGAGGCAGAGAGAGGTATAGACGGAGATAGAGGGGAGAGGGAGACCGAGGAAGAGGGAAGGGGAAAGACACAGAAAGAGACAGAGGCAGAGGCTGAGACAGAGTGAGGCAGAGATATTCTGGAGGAAACCTGAATAAGAGGGGCTTCCCATTATCTGCCCAAGTCCAGAAGGAGGTTTCTGGAGACTGGATGGGGCAGGAGGAAGCTGATGGGTCTGGGAAGAGCAGTGGAGGCTCACATACCCCAACACAGCATCCTAAGGAGAGGTCAGTATGCAGAAGGGCTGGCTGTGAGGGGTCCTCGGGAGGCAGGGATCTGGGCGTCAGGGCCCCCGGTGCAGCCGTGACCCCTGAGCAGCAGCATGGCTGGTGTGATGGGTGTCTGGTCTGAGCAGGCCAGGGCTGTGGTCCCCAAGGCAGCTCATGCCCCTGGAGATGGCATCGCCTTACCATGGCTGAAAGCAGGCATGGTTCAGAGCCTGCACAGGCTCAGTGGACCTCCCTCCTCTGCAGCACTCAGTCGCTGAGTCCCTTGGAAGGTGCGGTGCTGCCCCTTCTGCCCAGGCTTGGAGAAAGGGGTTGGGAGATGTGAGCAGTGCCACTTCCGGTCCCAGACTCGGCAGGAGCATGCCACCTACATACTCACTGTCACCCCAGTCTCTGCTAGGTCTTGGGCTTCACATGTGGCAAAGGTTAGAGGTGACTATGTGTCCAGTATACGACAAAGGTCATGCCCCTTTGCTTTCCTACAGCAGTTAAGTCCAGTAGGACACCTTGTACGTAGCTGAGGCATCCTGTCACTTTCCATGGTCCCTCTCCCTCCCTTGTGTTGTATGAGAACCTCTGGGCTCTGCTATCGCAAGAGGATCAAGGAAAAGCTGGGAAAGTCAGGTGTGAGCAGTGGTCTTCACAGTGGCATCTTGCTTAGGACTAGGCAAGTCCCATTTTGCAGTAGGACTAGGCCCTATCAGAATGCTTCCAGCTCCTTGGTCACCTGCAGGCCTGCTCTGCCATGAGCTGCTGAGGGCAGGCTCAGGCCCGATACACCTTGTCCTTGTCTCCACGGGCACCGCCAGCAGGCTCCGTGCAGCTGGGCTCTGTGTGATGTCGGGGTCCTGTCCACCCTCCAGCCTTAGAATTGAACTCCTCCGCATGGGCGGGCCACTTCCCTCTGCCAGCTCCCTATTCCTTCCCTGCTGAGACAAAACTACACGATTCCCCTTGTGGACTTGACTTTCAAGAGAAGGTCATGCTGGGTGTCACCTGACACTGTCTGTTTGCTCTGAAGCACAGAGGAGATGTCAACAGAGTACAGGCTTCAGTGTCAGTGACCAAAATCTGTATCAGCCTCCTGTGGCTGCTGTAACAAATTGCCACAACGTTGTGGCTGAAAACAACCCTATTCATGACCTTGTTGCCTGTAGAAGTTTGCCACTGGCCTGAAATGAAGACGTGGGCGGGGCTGTGGAGCCTCCAGGTAGAATGCATTCTCCTGCCTCTTCCACCTCCCTGTGGGGAGGCCTGTGTTCCTTGGCTCATGACCCCTTCCTCCAATTTCAAAGCCAGCAGGGTAGGCTCCCTCTGACCTGCTCACAAGGACTTTCTGTTTGAGCAACAGACAGGTGAGCCAACAACTGAGACCTTACCTGGTAAGTGCAACAGGGTTCAGGGCGGGAGCAGGGAGGGAGCAGGGTACACGGCTCCTCTGGGGGATGGTACCCATGCCAATGCTTGGCTTAACTCCTCTGCTGGTCTGTGGAAAGTAGGAAGGTGAACTCATCCTCTTCTTTCCCTCCCAGCTAAGTTCACTGTTTTGCACCACATAGACACCCAATAAATACTGCTTACAGTGAACCAATTCAATTCTTTCGAAGTCATTTTTCTCTCTGGGGCTATGGCTGCTAAACTGAGATGTGATGGGGTCAGGGGCTGAGCCCTCACCTCCAGGGCTGTCCCTGGCCCTGGGGTTGGAAGACTTGCTTTATGGTGATGCATTTTCTCCATCAGAGGTGATTTGAATACCAGGTCTGAAGCTGGCAGCTCTATGCCCAGTTGTGGAGTGTCACCAGGCACCCCCCAACCCCCAGACATCAGGAAACTGGATTTGAGAACTGCCCTTGGGTTCCAGTAGGACTTCAGGGTCCTTTTAAATATCTTCATGAAATAACATGCTGGAAGCAAAGGGGTGCAACTGAGCAGGTAAAACACGTGGCAGAGTGTTGGGAAGGACTTCGGGGCAGATCTGTTAGCTTTGCCCCAGGGGGAGGGGCTGTTTGAGTCTGGGGGCTGCTCGGGTGGCTGCAGAAGGGAGTATCCTGGGGGCTCCGCCTCTGGGTCCTGGCTCTGAGATCCTGGCCTCTGGTCAAAAACTACCCATTGCAGCTTGACCTGGTAAGGCTCCTGGGCTGTGACCATCTTCTGTCCTTTTGCTGAAGATGGTTCTCCTTCATTCCTACCTTTATCTTCTTCACAAAGAGTTTCAGAATGGGGACCCTCCAAGGGTTCTAGGACCCACAGGCTGCAGGGGAAGGCAGATCACAGGGATATCTGAAGCCCGAAACCACCTCCTAATGGGGCAGGTGGGGGACAGAGCTGCTCTCTTAGGGGTGACAAAGTTTGCAGGGGGAAAGAATGAAGGAATGACACAAAGTGAAGCTGAATGGTGAGCCAAGGGACCTTCGCTGGGCCATTATCTCCCTTTTAGAGTGGAGAAGCTCAGCATCCTCAGCCCCTCCTGGACGCTTGTGGGACCCAGGAAGTTCGGGGGCAGCAACACATTAGAGCAGACCACCCGCTCCATTCCTTGGAGGGCCGTTCTCCAGGTCTGGCAACCAGTCAGTGCATTGTGAGCTCAGAGAAGTGGGACCCACCCAGCATTGAAAAAAGATGCAGAATCAAGTGCAATTGAAAAACATCAAAGTGCGTCTCAGGAATAAGGGTATTATTTGTGAAAACACTTTGCTTCTGTGCATGACGTACAGTCTATTAAATGTGAGTTGCAACGTGCAGTGCCTTCTTACCTGGAGTCAAGGTAAACAAGGTTAGGGTGACCCAGGAATCGCTGGGGGTCGAGGAGGGGGTCTGTGCTCTCTGGGAGGAGGTGCTGCAGCTCTGATCAGGCAAATCATTAACTGTAAATGAAGACGCACCCCCAAAGGTCCTTTTTCTAAGTCCTTGGGGCACTGGCTGGGAGTTGGGAGGCCGGGTGCTGAGCCTGGGGTCTGCGGAGCACCAGCTGTGAGTCATGGGTGCGTTGGTCACCCCTTCCTGGACCTCAGTTTTCTTCTTAAGTGGGAGGTTCCGTTAGGTCTGTGTGCACTGCTGCCCTCTGGTGGTGAGCTCTGTAATTTTTACTTCCCATTTAGGTGTGTTGATGGGCATGTGGCTGTCCAGATTCTGGTTTCCTTGTGGGAAGGGGCAAGAGGAGCCTCCCTGCCAGGGGGAGTGCGTAGCGCCCGACGTGTGTGTTGTGAGGTCTCTGCAAAGACCCGGCTTCAAATACCGTGCCTGAAGCAATCCTCTCGTGTGATACTGTACAGCATTGACCTTTCACTCAAAGATCCATTTATCAACAAATATTGAGTAACCCTTTTCAAGTGTGAAATGTGGCTAAGGGAGGCTCCAGGCCATGGGGTGAAGGTGGCAGCCTTCTCCAGCTCATCAGCTACTGGCTTTCTACAGTGTGGGAGTTGACTGTGGGGACACTGCCTGGTGTTGCCAAGTGGGAGGTCAACACCTCCGGGGTGGCAGCTGCAAGGCCCGAGTCCGAGAGGGTGATGTTTCTTTCCAACCTTTGCCCACTGTGGCCTCCTTCCCTGGGGGCATCATTGCCAAACAACAGAAATGCTGATCAGAACCAGGGGCCGAGATTTCCTCGCAGGGGACCCATCTCGTAGCCAAAGGTATGGAGAGGTCCACCTGCTTTGGGGCACTTGGCTGCATGCCAGGCACCTGGATACATCTTCTGGGTCTGCGCAGTGTGTTTTGAAGGTGCGGCTCGAGAGATCAGGTGTTCAGGGCGTGAAGCGTAACTGCCCCTTCACTTCCCTCAGGGCTTCCCCATTTGCACCTCCACTTAGGGCTCCGAGGGATTCCCTTCAGTCTTTGACTCAACTGTTTGCAAGAAATGTGATTTTCTTTCTTTTTTTAAAACTTACGTGGTGGCTTATTTTACTTTATTTTTTATTTTCTCACTGTTGTTCAATTACAGCTGTCCCAATCCCCCTCTGCATTGCTTTCCCCGGCCCCACCCACCCCCCACCTCCCACACTCAACCCTCCCCACTCTGTTGTCTTTGTCCCTGGGTCCTTTATGCTTGTTCCTTAACTTGACCCTTATAAAAGTGATTTGCAAAAAGATTTCTTACGCAAACAGCCTGCTGCATTGTTCTGAGATGCGCCTCTAGTAAGTTAAAAGAAGATGAAATGTTCACAGCACTGTCTGTGGATTGAAAAGGTTAGCTGTCTAAGGAGTAAGGCATCTTCAAGCCCCCAAAGCAAAGGTTGGGGGTCGTTGCATCCAATAGGTACTTAATAATTGTTCAGTAAAAGTTTGCATGGGCGAATGAATGGGGACATCATTGCCTCGCCCTCAGAGAACCTTCCGCCAGGGCCATCACACCTCACAGCAGACTGGAGTGGAGGACACGCTAACAGGTGTGCCTTTCACAGACTCAGGCTCCTCACCTGAGGCAGCAAGCTGGCATGTGAGCTGCTGCTGCACCTCCTTCAGGATAAAGGAAGGGCCATGGGCTCAGCCTGGACCTGCTTTCCTGAGTCTCGGTGATGGACAAGATTTCTGGGAGGGTGTGTAAGAGGACAGGACAGCTTAACTGACGAGGTGGCTTTTGTGGGGAACTTCAGCCTTAACGAGAGAATCCACTCCCGGGCTTGGCCTTGCTCGGGACCTTGGCTCTCTCGAAACAGAAACTCGAAAAGTGCCCAGTGCTGGTGCTGGGGATGCCATTTGGTGGTCTGGGACTTGCTGATTGCTTTCTCTGTCACAAAGCCTTTGATTTCCACCGGCTCATGTGTACACATGTGGGTATTCTTGGTGGCCTGACCATTGAGCATAATTAAAAGAAATGATTGGCTTTCTCTTGATGCAAACATCTGGTTTTACTTGAAACAAGATGACTTAGCTGTTTCAGAAACATTCTTGTAACCCTGGATTCACATTTTCTTCTTAAAATATATATTTTCTCTGTTAGGGCAGCATGTTAATGTAAACACTCCGGGTAACTGACAACCGACAGTTTCAGAAGTATGTGGCCCTCTGAGCACCAGAGGAACCACAAGAATGATTGCGTTTTTGATTTGATCATTGGAAATCTGTTTCAACAGTCACTCTGATTTAAACAATTACTCGGATTTATACTCCAAACGCTGTAATTTGCAGAAAATGTAACCATGTGAGGACATTTTTGTAGAGTATGTCTTGGCAACTTTGTTTTGTTGTGATGTCATTGCCTTCAGCTTCCAGGTAGCATGGAGGGACGCGGGGAAGGAAAGCAGGGCCTTTCTGATGGGCTTTTCTGACCGCCCAGGGTCATGTTCTTGAGTCTCACCATCCCCCAAGGCCATCTCTGCAGGGCTACACACGTTGCTCAGGAGGGAAATGCGACCCAAAGTTTCCTGAAGGTCAAAGAATTAAGGACCAGGAGTGGGGTGGCTTGTTGAGTTACCACCTCCGCTGTCTAGAGTTAAGGAGGGTGGTGAGCAGCCTGCTCCAGCACCACGTTCATGATTCAAAGCTCAGGTTGGCGAAGTTGGAAGCCCGGAAAGGAAGGTCCAGAGAGGTCAGAACACTGCCCAGGTTCTAGGGCAAGTGCTGGAGCCAAGGCAGGGAGCAGCTGCCCGGGTTTCTGATTTATCACAAGATTAAAATGTAGGCAGGGAATTTCAAGTGGGTCCCATTTTATGTACAGAGAATGTGTTTCAATAAAAAAGAACACAGAGTCATAAATCAAAGAAAATATGCAGGGCATGTTTTATAGGGTACAGCCTAAGAGAGCTAGTGTTCAAAGTATTAGCCGTTTATACTCCCCACTCCCCCACCTCCAGCCCCCCATGCAATTATCCCAGCTGGGTCCGTGCTGCTGGGAAAAACCTTGGAGGGCAAGTCCTTGTGCCCTGGCTCTGCCTGCTGCCTTGGTGACAGCTCAGTTGCCACAGGCATGGAAGGGTGCTCCTTACCTAAGGGAGCCAGCACCGTGCCTGTAGCTTACCAATCACGTTTACTTTGGTGTGGTTGCTGCCATGTTGGTCCAAGAGTGGACTCTGAAGTGAAATGAACCCAGAGTCCCACTTGGGAACCAGGATAAAAGACCCTTCCTTCTGGCTTTTTCCTCTAATTGTCTAATATATTGGAGCCCCCTATCTCACCTCGTGCCTCTTCTGCATGTCCCCCTTCTCCTTCCTCCTAATCCCTCAGGACAGGAAGGGCTAGACTTCCAGCTTTTCCTCCATCGACATAATATCTTCCTCAGCCAGTCTCCTGGCCTTTCCACACTGCAGAAACAAGTGTACCTTCTGAATTTCTTCAAATGCTGCATGGCTCCCTCTTAAATTTATACTTATCTCCACCGAGATCTCTACTCGGAACTCCAGATTTGCATACCCAATTGCTTTTTCAATCTCTACACTTGGATGTCAAAAAAGAAAAAAAATCTCTACCTTACCATAGCCAACACCAGGACCACCTGGCTGTGCTGCCCTCCCTGAACATCTGTCCTGGTGGATAACACAACTGTCAACTCCGCTGCCCAGGTCAGAAATGTAGGAGCCATGCACTCTTCTTTCTGTCACACTTTATATCCAATTCCTCAGCAAGTCCTTTTGGCTCCATCTTCAAAGCAGATTTTGCAGCTACCCCCCACTGCCCCCGTCCCCTACCGCCCCATCTCCATTGTTACTACAGGCATCTGTGCTACAATACCATCTCTGTCATTGGGACCACAGCCACAGTCCCCTCCCTGGGAATCTACTCCTATTCATGTCCCCATGGAGCAGAGAGTCTCATCTGGGGCTGATTTTGTCCCCCAGTGGACGCCTGGCAATGTTTGAACACAGTACTCACTACTGCGAGGGGTACGGGTTGACGTAGGGCGGGTAGAAGCCAGGGCTGCTGCTGAAAAGCCCACAACACACAGGCCGTCCTGGCACGAAGAGGCACCTGGCCCGAACGCCAGCAGCACTGAGGTTGAGAAATCCTGCCACAGAGTTTATTCTCCTGACACGGTAGTCAGCGATCTTTCTGAAGTACAAAGCAGGCCACGCCACCCCCGTCATTAGAACAATAGTGCCTTCTGGGCCCCACAGGCCCCACTCTCTGTAAGCCTCCCCTGCTTCCCGGGCCCCTCCTCTGCTTGTTCACACCCAGCAGCAGCGATCCTTGGTCTTCCTCTCCAGTTTCTTAAACTCGCTCCTGTCTCAGGGACTTTGAACTTGCTGTTACTTCTGTTTGGAGCAGCGCTGCCTAGACCTTGACCTTGGCTGGGTGGTTATCTAATCATTCGGGTCTCAGGTTGAATGTCACCAGCTCAGCGAGTCTTTCCTGACTCCCTTCAGTAAAACAGGCCCTTCTGCCCACTCGTGCAAGACACACTCATCACATCACCCAATTCAATCTTCTTCACAGTGCTGTGGGTCCCTAGTATTATCCTTCTTTGTTCGTTTATTTGTGGTCTGTCTCTTTCCTGTAAGTTTCTTGAAGACAGTGCAGTTCCTCTGGCATAGCACAGAGAAGGGGTTCAATAAATATTCCTGCCTGCCTGCCTGATTTTCAATATGTTGAATAGAGGCTGAAGTGATTTAGAGCACCCTTTCTTCTCTTGTCAATGCCTAGCTTTCAGGCCTCCTGTCTTACTGTGAAATTGTATTTCAATAATATGAGCTGAATAGTAACTCTTTCTTTATGCCTTCCTGCAATAACGAGATTAGTCACCCTGCTCCATTCCACCCCACCCAACCAATATGCACCTTAGCTGGTTAAGGAACAGGCCATCTACAGGGAAAAGCAAGAGAAAAAATTAATGATTCACAGTATTGCTCTGTTACAAATAGAAACAAAGTGTTCAGTTTACTAATTAAAAAACCACACAGTAGATGAGATTGCAGGAGTGTGCTTTGGGGCATGAATGTGTATTGTGGTGAGTGTGTGCTCACAGGTCTGTGTGTATACATCATGTGTGTCTGTGCCTATGACACCACAGAGGTCAAAGGTCAAGAATGGGGAAGGG
>VMDR010004382.1:0-60711 GCA_007922815.1 Macrotus californicus | reverse complement strand
TAAATTTTTCATTTCATTCATTGTATTCTTCAGCTCCAGAATTTCTGCTTTGTTCTTTTTCATAATTTTTGTCTTTTTGAAAAAATTCTTTGTTCATGTATTATGTTCCAGATATTGTTGGATTGTCCGTGTTTTGTTGAGTTGTCTGGGCTTCACTGAGACAATTATCTTAAATTCTTTCTTAGGTAATTCATAGATTTATATATCTTTGTGGTCAGTTACCAGATTTTCGTTAGTTTTCTTTGATGGTATCATGTTCGCTTAATTTTTTCATGATCCGTGTAGCCTTACATTAATGTCTGTTCATGTGAAGGAAAAAACCCTTCTTTATATTCTGGCCTGTGGCAGGTATATACTTTCTGCTGGGACTGCCTCTATGATCACAAATGAGTGGGGTTGGAGCTATTGCCAGGTCTGTGGGTAGATACATGGCTGGCTGACAGGCCTGTTACTGGGGTTATGAGTAAGTGTGGTTCCTTCTGGATCCCCATCTGGAAGGAACTACCTTCAGGGCCATAGCCCAGCACAGCTGGATCCATAGAGAGCAGGCCTGTTTCCAAGGGTGCAGATGGATGTAGCTTTTGCCAGCTGTCTCAGTGTGCCTCCCACAGTTCCCTGAGTGGGCCCCTGAGCAGGCAGAACTCACTCTGAGATTGTAGTACAGCAGGCCAGTAGCCAACCCTTGGGTGCACCAGGGTCCACAGTCAGGACTGAGGTCAATGGGCTTAATAGCAGGGATATAGACTGGCATCACTGGGTCCTAGGACAGTCCAGGCTGACTCTGGACCATGGTAGAATAGAGTTAGAGCTGAATCGCAGGGCTGATTTAGGATCTGCAGTTGGGACCAATGTCAGTGAACCTCTTGCCAGGGGCATTGATGGGTGTAGCTCCTCCCAGGTCTCCTGACAGCTGGGGCTGATGGCAGGACCAGGGGCAAAAGAGGCTGAGGACACGTCTGTAGGAAAACGAGTCTGCTTTCAGTCTGCTGCTGAGACCACATTCAGCAAACTTGCCACTGGGATGAGGACATGCCTTCTCAAAAGCAGCATCCCTTGGTCTTAGGCTCCACTGGGGTTTTACAGCCTTCTATCTGGTCTTCAAGGTCCCCACAAGGGCACTTATGCCCATGAATGTGTGCCATGTTGTTGTTTGGTTGGGGGAGTGGGTGCAAGCTGGATACTCCCTATTTTGTTGACATCACTCCCTCCTTTTAGCATAATAGTTTCAAGTTTCATGCATGTTGTGGCATGTGTCAGTACTTTGTTCCTTTTTATTGCAAATGAATTACTTTTAATGACTGTATATTAGTTCATTCTGTAGATATAACTATTAATTGAGCCACTTCCATTCATGGGTGTTTAAATATATTTTTGCTAACATAGTTAATGATTCATTGAACAATTTCTGTGTACATATACAAATATTTTGTAGGTTTTTAAGGCCATTTTTTAAAACATATGCTACTTATTTATTTATTAGCAACTAATTTAACTAACTTGTTGTCAGCCAAAGTGACTCAATTCAACCGGCCATTTCAGCTAAGTTGCTGACCTGAGAGACCCATGTTGACACAAAGAAAGCATCCTGGGACAGTAAAAGTTACAAGGATGAAGGGAAATGAATCCAGTAGTGATTCTAATATGCCTTTCTTCATAGCCACCAGGGAAAGAATGTATATCTTCCCAATGTAATTACCTTCCTGGTGTTTAATGAATACAACTTTAGTTCACATTATACAGTTTAAATCTGCTAGAATTCAAGAGATGGGGTTAGTTTCCTTGCACTTGCTGATCAAGTATATAAAAGTAAAGCTTTAAATGTCTGAAGGTTATTGATGTTGTTGTTTACTTGGGGAAGCCCAGTGGGGTGTCCTTTGAAACAATTACCTAAAGCGTTTCTATATGTTAAACAAATCTAAAAAGAAGCCCCAGAAAAGAACCCTGGCTGGTAGAACCAGAGGCCAGGCAAGGCTCATGAAGTGCCAGGACCAGATCCAACCAATGGTTTTCAGTCTCT
The DNA here is from genome assembly GCA_007922815.1 of Macrotus californicus. Classification (NCBI taxonomy): domain Eukaryota; kingdom Metazoa; phylum Chordata; class Mammalia; order Chiroptera; family Phyllostomidae; genus Macrotus; species Macrotus californicus. Next base: position 58,694 of record VMDR010004382.1, on the reverse strand, counting down.
GGAAGATACAAGGCTCACCTGGGGAGACCTTAAAAATACAGATGTCCACTCTAATTTACAAAATCTGAATCCATGGTAAGAGGCCTAACTATCTATATATTTTTAAGCAGTTCCTCAAATAATTCTGATCCACACCAAAGCTCAAAGACATATTAGACCCAACCATTGAAGAACTCTATATTGTTTAGCCCCTCCAGCAAAAGAGCCTTCTCAAATGGCCCCTCTGCCCACCTAAGGAATGGTGTAAGAATCTGCTGTGCAAGCCCACCCTTGTATTACTGCAGACATGAAGCTGTCGCTTTGTTCTTTCTATGACACACCAAATGAAAAAGAAATTTATTTCCACCAACTGGTTCAGAAAATGTTGATTTATCCTGAAGAAGTAATACAATTTGAAAGAAGGAGATCAAGAATCAATATGTGTAATAAATCATATTTCCTATTTTATTTTTGTGGCCAGGATATTCCCTCCAATTTCAATAGGTATCTTTTTGCCTTATTGAGCCTTATATAAATTTGAGATTCTACCCGACATACGCCTCTATTATATTTTTATTTTCCTAGGTCATAATTTAAAATTGTGTTTTCTACTTAGTATGTTGTTTATATTCTTATAAGCTACCTTCAAGCCTTTGTAGAAGGAGGCAAGGTGTGTGAGTGTAGGAGTGTATATATAAGTCTGTTTATTTATTTGTTTATCTACCTACTTAAAAATTTTAAGCGCTGATTATCTCGTGCAGTCAGCAGCATCATGGAGTCTTTCTGTTTTCCTCAATCCTTTAACATTCCTGCCAAAGAGAGTGCTAAGGGTGTCACTAAATGGAAGGGTGAGGGTGTTGATTAAAAGCTGCAAGGAGTTTTGTTCTGTTCTTTCATTTGGGCCATGTTTCTTTGTCTCCTCAATTTGGCAGCCTCCCTGTGTTTATTTCTGTGTATTAAGTAGAGCTGCTTTGAGTCCCTGTCTTAGTAGTATGGCTTAATGTAGAAGAGCGCACCTGTAAATGGTGTGGGGTGGAGCCTTAGGTGATCATCAGAACAGGGCAACCTGCTTCACTGCTTCGTGGCTCTGTGTGGAGGTAGAGGGCTTGCAGAGCGGAGACAATGCCACTGCCTGCCTTCTAGAGGTTAGTCCAGGAAGAAGTGGTCTCCCAGCACTCGTCCTGTTTCCCGTCCCTTCACTTTCTCCCCGCGTGCCATTTGTGCCCTTCCAGCTGTTGCCTTGGTGCTGAATCTCAGAGCGGGTGGGTCTGTGTAAGTCCTAAGTCTGTTTAGGCCCTTTAAGAGGAATCTCCTTAGAATCTGGCAGTTTATTCCACTGCCCCAAATCCCACTGGTTTTTACAGTCAGAGATTATGGATATTTACCTTCCTGGTGCTAAAACCCTGGGCTGCTGGGTGGTCTTGTTTGGGCATGAGATCCCTCACTCCTGAGGCATCCCTCCTGATTTTTATCCACCACTTGTGAATGTGGGACTGCCCATTCAGCCACCTCTCCACACCTCTCTGTGCCTCTCCTCCCTTCCAATCTGTCTGGTTGAATGTGGCCTGCTTAAATCCTTTGTTATCAGACTTCCATACAGCATATTTTTTTCTGATGGTTCTGAGTGATATTTGTTTTGTAGTCTAGTTGTAATTTTGTCCGTAGTTGTGTGAGGAGGTGAAGCTTGTTTACCTATGCCTCCATCTTGACTGGAAGTTCATCATCACCAAGCCATTAATACATGAAATGTTAAAGGGATTTATTTAAGAAGAAGAAGATCAAAACTGTGAACATTAAAATGGAAACAAATTCAAAACTATCAACAACTGAATCTAAAAAAAACCAGAACAGTATAGGAAACAGAGAAGTCAAAGAACTTATATGTACAGTCTATGGACATGAACTAAGGAGGGGACATTGCTGGAGGGAGTAGGGGCACTGGGCAGAAGGGAGCAGAGCGGGGAAACTGGGACAACTGCAATAACATAATCAATAAAATACACTTTTAAAAAATCACAATATAAATAATAATACACTTAAAAAATAAATGCTGCGAGGTGGATACTATAATTAAAATGAATGTTTTAGAGAACTTAACAATGAAACAAAATAGATGACATTTCCTCCAAGGGCTCTTTTCTCCCTCCCCATTTGGCCTCATCTCTGGGGTCTGATGAGCTTGATAGCCCAATGGATCACAATGTCACTTCCTTCCTCAGCCAGTTTGCTGAATCCCAGTGTCTGGGCCACCGACAACCCTCTTGACCTTGGCCAGGTGCCTGACAATTCTTGCAGAAGCAGCAGGACAGAACGTGTGGATAGAACAGGATAAATCCCTCTCTGCTTCTGGGAAGACAGCTCCTAGTTTATATGCTGGTGACTGCAGCTTAGCAGTATCATCTTCAAAAGGCAAGGATAAGATGGCTTTAATAGAGGAAGACATTTGTTCTACCACTCAGGCCTTTAATCCTCTCTGGCAGAATTGGCTTCCATAGTGGGCATGTCTCAAACAGGGGCTCACATCTCAAGCCTTTCAGCTAAGGCCCCAGAGAAATGAAAGTGCAGTATAGACTGCTAATGGCCTTCACACATTGCACAGATCACAGGATGCCCCCAGAACTCGGCTGTCCACAAAAATCTTGCAAAGAGTCCTCTGGCTGTTTCCTGAATTGAGTTCCCTGAAACACATCACACTCATACAGAAAAAGCTTGAAATAATGAGACAGCTATTATTTCTGTTTCCTGACCCAGCAACATTGCTTGTGTTTAGAATTTGGCTGTGTTCATCTTTACTTTCAAGAATGAATCAACAATTCAGCACTGTTTGTGCCTCACTGGCAGTAGCAGTCTCTTCCCTCATTCTGATGAGAAAATTTTTTTTCCTAGGGAAGCAAGTGGGAGCAGGTGGGTTAAGTGGTCCACAGTACATACAGTGGGAAGCTGTGAACAGAAAGAGCAGGAAAGCCACGGCTCTAAAGAGATATTATGAATTTATGTGGGTCACTTGTGGGTTTACATAGCATCTCTGTGTTGATTAATCTCCATAAGGGAAATATTCCCTCCTTTGACATCTAAGGCACATGTGACTCAAAGGCCAAGCATAGAATTACATACCAGCAGGTAACGAATCAGGATCACCTCCACATGCCGACTCATATCCTACCATACTCTTTAGCACCCATCTTGTGGCAGGTGAAGAGTGGACTGGCCAGAGAGTGGATCGAAGGCTGGGAAGGATGTTGGCGGGATGGGACATTGCAGACCAAAGGTAGCCCATCTACCGTAGGCCCAGCAACTTCTAAAATGAAGTCATCATGTTTTCCCCTACATTCTTTCAGCTCAATTAGTTTTACCAAGACATATAAATACTTAGTGCTTTAAAATCATCTGTTTTTTTATTCAGTAATGTGTTTGTTTTTTCCTGTAAATGATTTGACTTCATAGTGCATAAAATAAATAGGAAATCTCAGCATCATTCTCATGTTAGAAGCTGCTATCCAGAAATATCTATTTTGGTACTGTAATTTTTTTCTTCCTCTCTCATTTGGGAAAGATGGAAGCTGCAAAGCTATTTATCTCCCCTAAATTAGCCTTGTGACAACTCTGAGCTATTAATAACCACTCCCCACAGCATTCATGTTTATGTCTTAGAGGGGTCAAGTGGGGATCACCATGGAGGGAGAAGAGCCAAGCTAAATGTGAGCCGTGCAGCAGAAATGCAGCCAGAGTGCACTGACAAAGTGGACAGAGGAGAACAGATGTAACCCAAAGGTCCCCCAGCTGCCGCCAACTTGTAGGCATTAAGAGGGGACCATGGCACTGATTGCCCTCCAGCCTGACTGTCAAGGCCTCATGTCTGATGGTACCATCCACGCGATCCTAGCGCTGTTGGCACTGCTATAATTCTACCTCTTACTGTGTCTGTTCCTACCCCTGTTGACCAACTCCTGCTGCCCAGGGGCAGGCTTCTCAGAGCCACCACTGCTTCCACCCCTCAGGACTTAGACGGCACTGTCACTTGGTCCTAAGTCTCAACTATGAAGCAGGCCTTTGCTTAATTTTACCGCCACACAGCAATGTTCACATTTCTTAAATGGGTGTTGTTTGGGGCCAAATTAGAACCTCCATTTGCTGTAAATCCTTGCATTTTTCACCACTTCCCAGAGGCTTTCTTCCTATAGCAGTAACAGGATCTCAGGGGGAAGCCCTACTATTCACTTGTGGGTGACCACACTAAGGCTAAATATGAGACCTACTTGCAGAACAAGACAAACACACTCCGGTGTCAGATGGCCTGGGGTCACATCCTGGCTCCCTCCATACCTAAACCATTTCCTCTTTCATTGTTTCAATTTCCCTATCTATAAAATGTGATTTACAATATATACACACCTTCAAAAGGCTGCTGCAGCAGTAAGTGAAGGGAATCTATGATCTTTGCTTAGCAAATTGTTATAACAACAATGACAATGATGGGTGATTCCAAGTTTTCTGGGAAAATGGAAATCTCTCCAAAAGGTCTGGAATAGAGGAAATCTCCACAGAAGAAGCAGCACAAACTCAGCTTCACGGAGAGCACTTCTCTGAGGAGAAACCAGGCCCTCTAACAAAGATTAAATAATCTAAGATGCCCTGGGGGCTCCCAAGCCCCTGTGAAGCATGAAGTAGTCCCCAGAACAATTTCTTCAGCCTTCTGAAATGCTCAGGATAAAGACATTAGAAATTGCCTTCTGGGTTAAAATATAAAATACTTGAAATGTCAGACTGAGCTGATCAGAGAAGTAGCAATGGAAACACCTGCTGTTTCTGTAATGGACAGTGGTTTGGAAAGGACAGCATCCTTGTATGCTGATCATAAAACATTATTCAGTGACAGAGAGCTGCATTCAATTTGCAGTGGCAAAGGTTCTGTTCAGGCAGTGAAGGGCTCTCCTTAGGAGTTAAAAATATAATGATCAGGCATCAGACTTTCTTAATTTCCTTCACAGCTGAGGAAATTTCTCTCTGAAGAAGGCTACAAAGTCACTTAAATCCACCCACTCATTTTCATTCCTGGAAGAGTGATAATTGTCATTCTTTCTGGCTACCTAGCATCTGAACCCTCTTAATATAGCCCACCTTTAATATAGAAGCTAAAAGTGCAAAATACTCATTTTTCCCAGCTTCCCTTGAAGCTAGGCACAGACTCATGGCCTGGCTCAGCTCATCATGTGCCCCTCTCAAGAAGCAGCAGACACATGAAGTGGCAGCTGCATTTTGAGTCCTGATTCCTGAGTGACAGAAGACAATTCTCATGCAACCCAGTGGAGGGAGAGGAAGAGTATCACCAAGTGGCAGCCATGTTTCCATCTAGCCTTGAGCATTGTTCATGTTTTCACGTCTGATTGTGTTTCTCGCGCGTCCCCAGGACTTCTGTGAGACCTCAGTGTGTAGTTGATGTTCCTCCTCTTATTGGCCTATACTTCCTTCTCTTTACCTGGCTACCTTCTGCTCATTCTTTTAGAATGGGCTCGAGCATCACCTCTTCCTATAAGCCTTCCTTGATATAACTCTCCCTCCATCAGACTATTTAGACTTCTTGACATCAGGGAATAAGTCTAATTTATTCTTTTACCACAAGTGCCAGAAGCCAGAACTATAGATATTCAATGAATACATCTGTATTATTTTCCTATGGATACTATAGCAAATGACCACAAACCTGGTAGCTTAAATCAACACAGATTTCTTTCCATACCAGTTCTGGAGGCTATAAATCTGAAATCAGTTTTACTGGCCCAGAATCAAGATGCTGGCAGGGTCATGCTCTCCATGAAGTCTCTAAAGGAAAATCCGTTCCTTGCCTCTTACTGCTTCTGGTGGCTGTCAGCATGCCCTGGCTTGTGGCCGCATCACTCCAATCTCTACCTCTCTAGTCACATTGCCTTCTCCTCTTTCGTCTGTAACCTCCCTCTGCCTTCCTCCCATAAAGACACTAGTTATTTCATTTAAGACCCACCCAGATAATCCAGGATAATCTCCCCATCTCAAGAACCTTAACTTAATCATATCTGCAAAGTCTTTGCCATATAAGATGTCATCCACAAATTCTACAGATTAGAACATGGACGGCTTGAGGGCTGTTGTCTATAGGTAATGTACAGCATAGACTTCCACAAAGCATTAGCCCACCCCTTTTCTTTGCCACTGGACTTAAAGTTGCTCCCATGGGGCTATCTTCTCGGTGAAATATTTTGCTCCTTTACAAAGGACACCTCCTTGAGCTGAATTCACCTTAAACAACCTGTCTCATGTGCAAATCCACTCTGAGGCCAGAAGGCTTCATTAAGTTTACACAAGTCATTGTGATGGCCCTCTTCCCAATCCTACTGCAGAGTATATGACCTTGAACAAAATTGTTAGATGAGAGAAATAACTCTGCCCTGATGTCAGGAGACCTGGTGTCAAGTCTCTTTGTTGTGCGGGACTGTGGGTGAGAATCCCACTTTTCTGAGCCTCAGTTTCCTCATTCCTACAGGAACAGATTAAAACTCTTCCCAGTCCAGCCATGCTCTCTCCCCAAAGGTGCATATCTTCCTCTTTCTTATCACAAAAGAACACATACTGTGAGATTCCATTTACATGACTCAGTAACAGGCAACACTAGAGGTATTGTTTAGGAATGCTTACATGGGTGATAAAACTATAAAGAAATATGGAAATAATGATCACAAAAGTTAGGCTAATGGTTATGTCTTGTGAGGTTGGGAGGATGAGAGGATTTTGGGGACTAGCAATTTTCTACTTCTTGACCTGAGTGACGTGTACACAGGCATTTGCTTCAGAATTATCTGTTTAATCTGTACACATATGCTTTATTTACTTACTTCTATTTAACTTTTAATTTTGGAAAATTTCTAACAGTCTCAAAAGTATAAACAATAGCATAATAAACACCAGCCTCAACAATTACCCACTTCTTCCTCATTTTGTTTCACATATGCATGTCTCCCAATTTTGGGCAACGTGGGATATTTTAAAGCTAATTCTAGGTGTTGCATCATTTCACCCCAAAATGCTTCAGTATATACAGGCATATTCTATGCATATTTGCATTTATATGTATAAGTAATACATGTATATATATCTAATATATTACTATATTCACACAGTATAAATATATTAAATAAATCTAACCACAATAAAAATGCCGGAAGTAAAAGGAAGGAGATGGAGCTGGTCTTGAAGACAGAAGGCTTATGCAGGTGAAAGGCTCTGTGTCTGTGTGCACACATATGAAGGCCAAAGGAGGGCGCCTGTTTTGGGTTGGAGGGACAATTACTCTGGTGGCTTAGCTCAGGAGTCTTGGTCTTGGCTCCCAGTAATGTAGTTGGGCACTTAAATGAGCACAGTTAATTCTGGGAACCCAGAAGAACTGTAATGCTTGGGACCGCAAGGGGTCTTTTAGGGTTAGATAAACGGAGTCCGAGCTCCATGTTTGAACTTTCATTTCTGTCTGCTCAGTACCTCGCCCAGAGTTTAGACCTCAATAACTGTTAAGTAAATAAATGAATGGGAAAGAGAATGGCTCTAAAACACCTCACAGTTTGGAGGATGCTCAGATATTGTTTCACGACTTCAAGCAAACTGCCTAGTTCTTGGGCAGAGGGAGGGGACTGTGAGCTTCTTTGTGAAACAGCAGCAACCCTATGCCGCTCGTGGGAAAGAGGCATTGAGTTCTCACCAGAAGTGGGCGGAGACATTGAGGCAAACCATCTGTGCCCCTAATATGGACCCCAATCTGCCCTGTTGCTGGAGAAACCTAGAATCAGGTCGATAGCTATTTTCCACGGTAAGAACCCAAGTCCTATAAAGTAGGAGTAGGAATGGGGGGATGCAGGGCAGCTCAGACTCCAGCCTGAGGTCTAAGTGCTGGTGTTACCAGGCTCTGGCTACAGGTCTCTGAGCTTCTGGGCACCATGCAAAGAGGCTGAAGAAAGAGGCCAACATAGGATATCACAATCTTCCTTTTGTCAAGACCAGCCTATCTTCAAGTCTACTCAAGTGCTCCTCCTCCAGAAGTTCTTAGTACATGGCAAGCTTGTCAGTCTCCTGATCCTGCTCTATGACCCGGCCCTAGCTATTCCCTCTGTGGGAGTACTTTTCCCCCCAGGTGTCCGCGTGCCTTGCTCCCCCCTGTTCTTTAAGTTCCTGTTTAGATATCTCTTTATTAGAGAGCTCTTCCATGACCATGTATACATAGCAACCCGACCTCTCACGTAGCCCTTCTGTCCTGTGTACTCTGCTTATTTTTCCTCCTAACCCTTATTGTCTGTATTCCCAGCACATAGAGTTCACAGAACGTAAAGCAGAGGGGTTTTTTTTTTCTTATTTTCTTCATAGTCGTGTTTCCAGGGCCAAGAGCCATGCATGACATGAAGTGGGGGCTCACTTCCTGTGTACTGAATTCACATTTTCTTGTCTGGTCTGTGCATGTCACTTAACACTTTGTTACTGTTCACATCTGGCTGTCCCAGCTATGTACCTCAAGGACATGGATGGGGTCTCTTCCTGTTTCCACCTGCCACTTCATCTCCTATGAAATGGGGAGCTCAGGGCGGTGCACACAATCTCCGACGTGCCTTCTAGCTCTGCTCTGTAGACCATGCTCAGATATGCCCAACCCTCAGCCACAGCCTTGGCCTGCCCTTGAATTTCAGTGTTGATGCAATGTGATGGCAGGGCTTTCAGGGCATTTATTCTCTAAACACATTTGATCTGTGATCGTCTTAACACAGAGGGGATTTTCAAAACAGGGTAAACCTAATCATGTTTAATTTACAGCTTTATAAGATTTCTTTTTTGATCCAAATTTTCTAGGGACAATGGCTGAAATCTAAAAACAACTGAACAAAACCCTTTCCACAGAGAGGACTTGATCCCATGGTGATTGTTGGGAGCTTCTTCAAAGGTCTCAAGGAGAGAAAGCAGAGCCGCAGGATTCCGTTCCCAGTGGAGGACCACCATCCTGCCCTGGCTCTGAGACCCTCCAAGGGAGGCCTAGCTTCAGAGAGCAGGGATGCTGTCACACACAGTAACGAGTTCCAAGGTGCTAATTAACAGGGACACAATTGCTTAGCCCAGCTCAGCCTACCCCAGATCCAGTCTGTACCCCCTCCATCTTATCTCTCTCCTTGTCTCCTCTTGTTTAAAGCAGGGCTCACCATCAGCCTCATCTAGTCCCAGGAGAATTGCTACTTCACCAGGAGAGAAAGGCAGACAGACCCCTGCCCAGGGTGGGACAGACAGGTTTCTATGGCTGCTCAAAATCTGGAGAAGTCACACATACTTCTTCTGCTAGAGCTATCATCATCCCACAGCCTTGTGTAAGCTACCTCCAGGAGCCTTGAGTGAGCAAGTATAACAACCCTTCCCCTGGGACCAGAGCCCCTCCAGCTACTCCCACCCCCTCCCACACCTCTGGCTTCACATCCTAGTCTGAAGGCTTTCTGATGCACTGAGTCTCCCCAGTACTCACGGCTGGTTAAATGCCTGCCCTTGTCTGTTTCCTCTTATACTATCCTTATCCCTGGATAATACCTATCACACCCTATCCTTCTGGTCCCCTTAATTTCCTCTCTCCACTGGTATATGGGCTTTTCAAGGGTAACACTGTGAGTTGTTAATGTGTCCCCAGCAATGGCAGAAGGGACACTGCAAGTAATCAGTGGAAACAAGGAAGGGAGGGAAGAAGGAGCCCTGGGCTACACCTGGTTATGGGGGCCATGTGGGTGCGGTGAGGAAGGAGCCCAGAGCCAAGAACGCCCACAGTGGGTGGCCTGGAGGTTTCTCTGATGACATCCAGCATGACCACCATAGTTATATCTCAGGCGTGGCTGGTAGAAATGACATTTTGTCCTTAGGGATGCTGTTAAGATTAAAAGAAGGAAAAATGGCATTAAAGGAACCAGGATCCTCAATATATAATGTACTCACTATAGGCTCTGGCTAATGACTCCCTCTCTGACTCAGCTTCCCCTGGAAAAGCAGTTTTCCTAAGGGATCCACCCAGCTGGGACACTGAGTCCAGCAGGTCAGCAGGCACAGGCAGCACCTGGGCTTTCCACTCAGCTCTCCCAGGAAGGGCTCTATGTGATCTTGGGCAGGTTGCACTCTCTGGGCCTCAGTTTCCCCACTGGTGTATCCCAGGCAGCTTAAATATTCTACAGGCTGTGATTCCACCACACAGTCCTACCTTGGGGTGGATGTTAGGCCAGAGCTGAGTCGTGGGATGTGCTACCTGTGAGCAGCTCACAGGCAGCAAGTCTGAGCTGGGCATCCTGCCTCCACAGACTGCACCCTTGAGGAAGAATCGCAGTAAACCCAGCAAACTGCCAGCGACCCATTCTTTCTTAGTAGTGACCAGGTGGCCACAGGGGCCTGGCTCAGAATTCCAGCAGCACATTCCATTTCCCACCACTGACTCCTCTTTGCCCACCCCTCCACCCCCAGCCCACCTCTCAGCATCTAAATGAGAATCTGGTAGAAGCCATACTAGGGACCATAATTCAGTATTTATGAAAGATAGACTCTAAAAAAGCTCCCCTAAAATCACTGAAGATGATTCCTCACTGTACTCTAGTCCAGCAGTTCTCAAAGTGTGGTCTGGGGACCTCTGGGGCTCCCGAGAACCTTTCAGGGGGCCTGTAAGGTTCAAACTATTTTACAAGAATACAGTAGCCTCCCCCCACCCATCACCACCCTTATCCAGTTTCTATTGCCTGTGGAGAACCGTGATCTGAAATATTAAATGGAAAAGTCCAGAAATAAACATTTTGTAAGTTTTAAATTGCAGGCCTTTCTGACTACCGTGATGACATCTCCCACCATCCCACCCCATCCAGCCCAGGACATGAATCCTCCCTTTGTCCAGGACCTTCACGCTCTCGGTACACGCTCTCTGTCCAGGAGTCACTTAGGAGCCATCTCCGTTATCACATCGACCGTCACGGCATCACAGTGCTTCTGTTCAGGTAACGCTTATTTTCCCTAATAACTGCCCCAAAGCACGAGAGTAGCGATACCAGCAATTCGACTACGCCAAGAGAAGCTGTAAAATGCTTCCTTTAAGTGAGAAGGTGAAAATTCTCAACTGAATAAGAAAAAGAAAAAAATCCTTTGCTGAGGTTGCTAAGATCTATGATAAGAACAACTCTCCCATCCATGAAATTATGAAGAAGGAGAAAGAAATTTGTGCTAGTTTCGCCATCGCATCTCCAACTGCAAACATCCCGGCCACAGTGCGTGATAAGTGCTTAGTTAAGACGGAACAGGCATTAGGCTTGTGGGCGGAAGACATGAACAGAAAATGTGTTCCGGTTGATGGCACTGCGTTGCTCCAGAAAGCACTGAGCCTGCACGGAGACTTCAGCATGGGATCCTCTGAAAGGAGTGACACCAAGCCATTTACTGCAAGTAAGGAAGGGATGGTGACACAGATTCAGGATCAGGAGTGGACTGAGAAATGTAAACACTGCAGAGGCCGTGCCTGCCGTTGGAGGAGCTGCTGCCACATTTCCGGCAGAGTCGAAGTTGATGAAGGAGGAAGGTATATATAGGAAAAAATGGTATATGTAGGGCTTGGCACTATCCACAGTTTCAGGCACCATCCAGGGGTCTTGGGATAAGTCCCCTGCAGATAAGGGGGACTACTTTACAGTAATTCCTCACTTAAAGTTGTGGATTGGTTCTTGGAACTGCAGCAAAAGGACATATAATGAAGCCAATTTTAGCATAGACTAATTGACAGAAGCAAGAGTTAAGTTCCTATGGCATCTCATCAACGTTAGACAAAACCGCCGGGCAGGACAAAACGAGGGCCTGCTGTACCGTGGTACTTGCCTCTTTCATTGTCATTCTCTCGCTAGTGCACAGGGAAGTTTTCCAGAGGCCACATCATGTGGGATATCGCAACAGCTTAAATGCAGCTACGAGAATCCTGCTGTCTTCTATTAGTCCAGATATGAAAGAGTTTTGCAAAAAAATATCCCTTTTCTTGTCAATATTTTTTAAAATCTGGGTTGCCTTTTTTTTAAAAGTACATTATTTATGTTAATGTGCAATGAGTTTATGAAGTAATGAGTTTTGGAAGAATTTCTCGGTGTTAGTTTTTAATACAGTAAATCTACTGGATATAACACACATAAACATAAGCTTCATGATGTCCTCAATGATTTTTCAGAGTGCAAAGAGGTCCTGAAACCAGAAGACTTGAAAATCGCTGCTGTGCTCAATGGGAAATTAAGGGCTGCAGTGCGCCACCTCTGCCTCCTGACCTCCTGGACTGGATTTTCCAGCTGGCAGATGCCCCAGGCCCAACAGCTTCCCCAGGGAAACTGAGTCAGAGGAGAGGGAATCAGACCTGGGTTCAACTGTCTGCCCCATACCTCCTAGCGGTGCAGCTTTGGGCGAGTGATTGAACTACTCTGACCTTCAGTTTCTTCGTCTGCGAAAGAGAGGGGTTTTAATGAGGTCTTCACCACCATAGCTGGCACCTGTGATGTGCCCAGGAAATGCCCGTTTGTCCCGGCTTCTCCAGGACAAAGGCATTCATCTGGCATCAGCAGACTGAGAATAACTGCCAAAGGAGACGTATTTTGCAACCTTGCCACTGATCTTGAATTTAGTTGCTTCTGCATTTCTAACACCCTCTCAGGTGCTGTTGATGCTGCTAGTCCAGGGGTTGCATTTTGAGAACCACTGACGTGGGCCTTTAAGAGTTCACATCTTGCGGATGATTGAGAAGTGCTTTACCTCCTGGGTATTTCCTGAAATCCAGGCCCTGGGAGGTTCTTGGAGCGGAAGCAGCTCCTGGGAGTGAGAGCTTCCAGAAGGAGATGAACAGGGGCCTCTGGCCATCCTAATACACTCTCCTTTTGTATTTCCATAAGCACATGCTCCCCTCATGGTCCCTGCCTTGGAGAGCTCATTCTGCCAGTGAAGAGAGGAAAGTGAGGGCCCATGTCAGTAGGGCATGATCAATGCTACTCAGCTCTCCACAGCCCTGTCTGTTGCACGTTGGTCTGCTTCCTTCCTTCTTGACTCCACTCCTCTTCTTTCTCCCTCCTTTTCATCCTATTCTCCCCCGTTCAGTCCAAGAGTTGGTGGCTTGCTGTCCTCTGGAGCTCACAACATTGGTCCTGGAACTGACCCACACCCCAATAAAATTCTCAGGATCATCGGAGGCTGAGGAGAGAGACCCTGTAGTGGTCTTTATTAAATGGGAGGGTGCAGTTGGGGGCTTCCCCAAACCTGCTCCCTTTTTTCTCCTTCATACTTAGAATCCTTTCCCCTTTTCTTCATATAGCCAACTTTCACTTTTTTAACTGTTCTAAGACATCCCAGACAGAACTCTCCCCTTCAAAGCCAGCCTCTCACTTTGGGAAGTTGCCGACACAGTGCTGCTATTTATTCCATAGGCAAATCTTTCCCATAGAGGGAGGGACAGGTTCCTGAGCACCTCTGCAAAGCAGGGGGCAGCAAAGGGAAGAGGTGGTTCTCCATCCTCCTGTAATGATGATGAATCTGTTCCCCCAAAGCCTTTTCTCCCCGGCAGGGTGGAGATGAATTTGCTCAGGCCAGGGAAGTTCGACCGACTCTGGCGCAGGATGGTAAATGGCCTCTGACAGGTGAGAATGCAAGCTCAGTTCCCAGTGCGGGTACCCAGTCATTGCTCATTCAACCTCTACAAGCTTCAGTTTCCTCATGAGTAAGATTGGAAGAATGATAGCTAAAGTGTTGTGAGAAATAAATTTCTCACTATGTCAAAAACATTGTCTGAGGGTGTACTGCACCCTATGTGAGCCACCTGCCGTGCCCCAACACGAGTACCCACAGTCCCTCCCCACTGGTCTGAAGGAAAGACAGTAACAAGCAGGCATTTGAGGAGACATGGAGTGTAACTTCTCTCTGGGGCCAGAAGACCAGGTTCTAGTCCCACTAAGGAGCTAGTTAGGATGCCTGACTGGCAAGTCAATGTGCTTCTTGGTGCTACTCTGCCCTCTTTCAACATGGGGGTGAGGCCCATACCAAAGAACAGGCCTCCTTTGGACAGGAATATATCCCAGGAAACATTTAGAGGCTGACTCTGTTTTCAGAGCTGGTTGGTGACTGAGGCCCAAGGCTACTGGTCTGGGAGGGCTGGCCTTCTCCACGCTTGTCCCTCCTTCAAGTTCACAGCCCCACAGCTGCATGACATTCCTTCCCCAGACCCAGCTCCAAGGCTTCACGCCCTGTACTGGAGGCCCAGAGAGATCTTCCTGAAAACGTTTGGACCTTGTCCCATCCCTACTGGTGTTCTGCTGACCTGATCCTATAACCACATAATTACATTATTAGCATATGGTGAGACACAGTACACAACATGTCCTGCTGGAGAGGATTAGGATAGATCACAGCTTCAGCAGAGGGAAGGGAGAGCTGAAGGGGCAGGTACATGGGCTTGGTGCTGAAGGAGGTCTAGACACCTTCTAGGCCTTCCTCATCCCAGTGCCCAAAGAAACCAAGACAGGAAGCTTGTAGGAAGTGACTCAGCTGGCTAGTGCATTCCATTCAACACAAATCAAGGGGTGCCATTGTCACCTCCACATTAAATCCCTTGGCAGGAATTTCAGCACTGGGAAAAGTGGAGAGATGTTTTCCACACGCAGAGGTTGAGCTCAGAGGATGGAGTAAAATGTCTGCTCAGAAGGCTTCGCACTCACATGGCTGAGCAGTCCCAAGAGCAGGGCCCGTGTCCAAGATCATGTGAAACCCATGTTCGGTCACACCTTGGCAGCTGCAGAACCAGGGCCCAGCCCACAGGAAGACACACGCCTGCACTTCACAGCATGGGGACCACAGTGTTGAGTGCTCTAGTCACTCCGATCTTGGGTGACCCCACGTGGCAGGCTTGTCTTGACTCTGACCCTTTGCTCCTGGGATTTCTTCTGCTCATTGGGTTCTCTCCTGCTGTCCTGTAGGACTCACCTCCAGGGCTGCCTTTTGCAGACCTCTGTCATGTTGGAACCCTGCTGTGATGGAATCATGTGCCTGTTGAGGTGTAGGTTACTCCAATTGTCTCCTGCTCTGAACTTCCTTCAGGCAGCAGCTTCATCTGATCCATACTGTACCCCTAGTGCTCAGCAAAAGGCCTGCCACCAACAAGAGGCTCAAGCCATTTGAGCAGTCATGCAGGTGGGACCTAGGGGTGGTGAGAATCTGAACATTCCTGGGCTGGGTAAGTGGAGAACCCAGGTGCTTTGCTGAGGAGTTCAAGAATGTGATGTGTGTTGGGAGGTAGGGGGTACCACTTGATTTCCCTACTCCCTAGGACCTGGGGGTGAGGGGGATTCTACACCTGGAGACCAAGAGATTCCAGCTGTGAAGAGAAGGGGATGATGAAGCTGGCAGCCAAGCAGGACCAATAGATCAGTGGAAGGCCATGAAAGGAAACTCAAATAAGACAGAAGGCAGAGCATCCGGGCAAAGGATAGGACATAGTGCTTATGAAGGCCAACTTTTCCCTGCTTTTGTCCTCAGGCTTCAGAAACCCAAGTGTGCTTCTTCCTGGCCAGAGGGCTCTGCTTTACCCACCTGCTCACCCGCAGCAGGACCAGGCCCAAGGCCCCTTCCTGTTTTCCTCACTCGTGGAGTCCTGAGTGCTGCTGTAGAGAGCCATTTGGCTACTCTGACTGCTCCCCTACTTGGCTTCTCACTGCTGCTCTTGTTGGCTCCCTGTTGACTTTCCCAGAGCCTCTTGTCCAAATGTTCCCTCTTCCTGGAGGCCCCAAACACACACCAGTCCCAACTGCTGCGCTCAGATGATGATCTCACTGGAACCACACAGAGTACACTCCTTTCAATTCCATCCCTTCTGCATCAATCTTTCTGTCTCCTCACTCATGCCAACCCCCTTTCCTCTCATCTGCTGGCCAGAGCACTCCTCCCCTCTGCGTCCACCCACCTCCTCCTATTAGTGCCCTGGCGCTTTCCCAGATGTCTCTGGATCTGCAAGAAGATGGTTTCAGCCATCCCTAAATATGAATCTTCAACCAGTTGGTCCTCAAGCTGCTGCCCCATATCCCTCTTTCCTGTCACCACCAGGCTTTGTAGAGGAGTTAGTCCACACGCTTCCACTCCCTCATCTCACTCCTGAGCCCTCACAATCATGGTTCTGACCCAGAACTCGGCTGAAAGACAGTCATGATATGTTGTGAGTTAGGAAATGCAGATGATAAAATAGGATGCACAATATAATTC
Organism: Macrotus californicus; assembly: GCA_007922815.1. NCBI lineage: Eukaryota > Metazoa > Chordata > Mammalia > Chiroptera > Phyllostomidae > Macrotus > Macrotus californicus. The sequence goes on along the minus strand of VMDR010004382.1, from coordinate 42,437 downwards.
CATTTTTTGAAAAAAAAGTTTTATATTTACATATTTTTTCATAGAGAAATGTTATACAATAAAACAAAGTATCCCTGGGTAATGTAGTTGGGGGTGGTACTTTATTATTTTTATCTATTTTCAGATTTTTCTCAATGAATATGAAGTATTTGTGGAAAAATATAAGCTCTATGAGGGAAAAGACAACAAACTGCTTTTCAAATGTTTAATAATAACCAATGGCTTACATCATTCCTTATGTCTAAATTAAACACAGATGAATCAAATATTTAGAGGTGGAAAATAAAAATGAAAGAATTAAAATATGGGGAGATTTTAAAAAGTAATCTTAAAATAGGCAAGACTGTTCTGAGCAATTCACAAAAAATTTGATGGCACCAAATACAATCAACAAACTCAAAATACAGGGGACAAAGAAGGGGAAATAATTCATATGTGAGAAATGGTTAGTTTCCTCAGACTATGCACAGCATTTTTAAATCAATAAGAAAAATAATTAACCAATCAACAGAAAATTGTGTAGGCAAAGGATCTGGAAAAAATACAGATAAAGCTATACAATTAAATTAGAAATACATGGAAATGAATGCAAATCTTCTAAAGAAAAGACACTGTTTTCTACCTATAAGTTGGCAAAGGAAGAAACTATTGACCACGTCCAGCTTCGATAAGAATACGCGGAAACTGAGAGTGTGTGGTGGGAGCGTAGACTGGTGCTGCCTTTCTAGAGATCAGTGTGGCCATCTCTTTCCAAACTCCAGATCCACACGCCCGCTGAGCTGTCACATTCACCCCTAGGAACTTATTCTAGATATATACTTTCAAAGGATCCACTTTTGGTTTATTTCATTCTCGCTGTTGTTTTCCTGCTTTTAATGTCATTCATTTCTGCTCTAATTCTTATTATTTCCTTCCTGCTTCTTGTTTTAGCTTTAATCTGTTTTTCTTTCATCGGGTTCCTGCCCTGGTCCATTCAGGCTGCTATAACAAAAATACATAGGCTGAGTGGCTTAGACAACAAACATATTTCTCATGATACTGAGACTGGGAAGTCCAAGATCAAGGTGCTGGCAGATTCAGTGTCTGGTGAGGGCTCACTTCCTGGTTCATAGAAGACTGTTTTCCTGCTGTGTCCTCACATGATAGAAGGGGCACAGGAGCTTTGTGAGGTCTCTTTAATAAGGGCACTAGCCCCATCCAGAAGAACTCTGCCCTCATGACCTAATCATTTCCCAAAAGCTCCACCTCCTAATACCATCACACTGGGAGTTAGATTTTGACTATAATCAAAGAATTTGGGAAGGACACAAACATTGTCTATAGCAATTACTAAGGTGGAAATTTAGGTAATTTTTTCATGATTTTTTTCTTTTTTTTCCATATTTGAGAAGTCTATTTTTTTCCTACTTTTTAAAATATATTTAATTGATTATGCTATTACAGTTCCATTTTTTTCTCCCCTTTATTCCCCCCTGCCCTATAACCCCCCTCCCACCTCATTCCTTCACCTTAGTTCATGTCCAGGTGTCATACATATAAGTTCTTTGGCTTCTCCATTTCCCATATTATTCTTGACCTCCCCTGTCTAGTTTCTACCTGCCACTTATGCTTCTTATTCCCTTTACCTTTTCCCCCATTCTCTCCTCTCCCCCTCCCCGCTGATAATCCTCTATGTGATCTCTATTTCTATGAATCTGTCCTGGTCTAGTTGTTTCCTTAGTTCATTTTTGTTTTTGTTTTTGTTTTTGCTTTTGTTTTTTTAGGTTCGGTTGTTGATAGTTGTGAGTTTGTTGTCATTTTACTCTTAGTATTTTTTATCTTCTTCTTTTTCTTAGATAAGTCCCTTTAACATTTCATATAAGGGCTGAATGATGATGTACTCCTTGAACTTGATCTTATCGGGGAAGCACTTTATCTGCTCTTCCAATTCTAAATGATAACTTTGCTGGATAGAGTAATCTTGGATGTAGGTCCTTGCCTTTCATGACTTTAAATACTTCTTTCCAGCCCCTTCTTGCCTGCAAGGTTTCTTTTGAGAAATCAACTGATAGTCTTGTGGCAACTTTTTTGTAGGTAGTTGTCTCCTTTTGTTGTGCTGCTTTCAAGATTTTCTCATCTTTAATCTTGGGTAATGTAATTATGATATGCTTTGTTGTGGGCTTCCTTGAGTCCAACCTCTTTGGGACTCTCTGAGCTTCCTGAACTTCCTGGAAGTCTATTTCCTTTGCCAAATTGGGGAAGTTCTCCTTCATTATTTTTTCAAATAAGTTTTCAATTTCTTACTCTTACTCTTCTCCTTCTGGCATGTCTATTATTTGAATGTTGGAATGTTTAAAGTTGTCTCAGAAGTTCCTAAGCCTCTCCTCATTTTTTGGAATTCTTGTTTCTTCATTGTGTTCTGGTTGAATGTTTATTTTTTCTTCTGCTCCAAATGGTTGACTTGAGTCCAAGTTTCCTTCCCTTCACTGTTGGTTCCCTGTACATTTTCCTTTATTTCACGTGTCATAGCCTTGACTTTTCCCTCTATTTTGTGACCATATTCAACCATTTCTGTGAGCATCCTGATTACCAGTGTTTTGAACTGTGCATCTGATAGGTTGGCTATATCGCTTAGTTGTATTTTTTCTGGAGCTTTCACCTGTTCTTCCATTTGGACCATATTTTTTTGTCTAGGCACACCTGTTATATAGTAAGGGGAGGAGCCTTAGGTATTCAACAGGGCAGGGCTACCCCATGTCGCTGCGCTGTGGTGCTGTATGTGGGGGAGGGGTCAGAGAGGGAACAATGCTACTTGCTCGGCTCTCAGCTGGCTTTCAGTCACTTCCTCCACTACCCACAAGCAAATTGGGCCCCTCTGGTGCTGATTCCCCGGTGGGTGGGTTTGTGTCTATTCTAGGATCCTGTGGGTCTCTCCAATGAACTCTCCTGTGAGACTGGGAGTTTCTCCTGCCAGTCCCCCATAGATTTATTCAGTCAGAGGTTTTGAGGCTTTATTTCCCCACACTGGAATCCTGGGTTGTGCTGTTTGCCTCTCTCCCCAGTTGTTCCTCCCAGTTTATCCACACGCAAATGTGGGACTGCCTGGTCCACAAGCTGCCGCCTCACTTGCCAGGTCCTCCAGTTGCCGCCTTGCCATGTGTCCTCTCTGCCCCAGCTGCCTGTCTCCACCCCTCCTACCAGTCTGAATGAATGTTTCTTCTTTAACTCCTTGGTTGCAGACTTCTGTACAATTTTCTGGCAGCTCTGGCTATTTTTTGTTTTTTAATTTGTTGTTGTCCTTCTTTTGGTTGTGTGAGGAGGCAAACTGTATCTACCTATTCCTCCGTCTTGGGCAGAAGTGATTTTTTCTAATATAAGCATTTAGTGTTATACATTTTCCCTCTAAACTCTGCTTTTGCGGCATTCCACAAATTTTGGTATGTTGCATTTTCATTTTTATTTACTTTAAAATGCTTATAAATTGTTCTTGAGACTTTCTCTTTGACTCATGGGCTATTTAGAAACATGTTCTTTTATTTCCAAGATTTGGGCTTTTCCCAATATCTTTAAACAATCTATAATTGATTTCTAGTTTAATTTTGATGTGATCTAAGAATTAACATGGTATGATTTCTATTCTTTTTAATTTGTTAAGTTTGTTTTAGGCCCAGAATATGGTTTCTCTTAATGAATGTTTCCAGTGCACCTGAGATGAATGTGGATTCTGCTGTTGTTGAAGTATTCTATGAACGTCTCTCATCAATTTGGTCAAGCTGGGTAATAGTTCTTCAGGTCATCTATTTTCTGCCTACTTGTTTTATCAATTATTGAGAATGGAGTGTGGAGACATTCAGCCATAACTGTAGATTTGCTACTTCTTTTAGGTGTATCGATTTCTGATTTACGTGTTTTGAATCTCTGTGGTTAGGTTCACACAGGTTTAGGAATGTTAGGCCTTCTCGGAAAACTGACCTCTATTATTATGTAATACTCTTTTTATCCCTGATACTCTTCTCTATTTGAAAGTCTACTTTATCCAAAATTCCTATAACTACTCTTGCTTTCTTTTGGTTAATGTTTATATGGAATATTTTTTTCTATCCATTTTCCTTTAACCTATCCTAGAATTTACATTTAAACTGCATTTCTTATAGACAAAATGTAGCTGAGGCTTGGTTTTTCAAATCCAGTCTGACAATGTCTGTCTTTTAACTGATGTGTTTAGACCATTCACATTTGGTTACTAACCAAATGATTACTAACATATTTAGACTAAAATCTAAAATCTATCATCTTCACCAGCTATTTTCTTCTTGTTATATTTGTTCTTCGTTTCTTCGTTCTTTTTTCATCCTTTTTTGTTGTTGTTATTGTCTTCTCTGGTTTTAATTGGGGATTTTTATGATTTCATTTCTCTCCTCTATATTTTTTTTACTTCTTTTAAACTCTTCTAATGGCTTCCCTGGGGTTTACATACACATTTTAAAGTAATCTGAGTCCATCTTTTATCCTAGTATTATATCACCGTATGTGTAGTAAAAGGACACTCCCAGCCCCCTCCTCCCATCCCTACGTTACTGTGGTCATACATTATATATTTACATAATGTACAGACACCAGTGCATCATTGTTGTTGTTACTTTATATAATTAGTTATTTTTAGAGCCACTAAAAATGAGAAAAAATATTATATTTCACTTTTTTTATTCCATTTCCAATACACTTCACTTCTTTGTATAGATCTAAATGTTTTGTCTTTATAAAACTCCTTCTGCCTGAAGAAGTTCTTTTAATGTACCTTCTGCCTGAAGAAGTTCTTTTAATGTACCTTAAATAGTGGTCTGCTGGCAAAGAATTCCCTCAATTCTTTGTTTGACAAAAATCTCAATTTTTCTCTCTTTTGAACCATACTTTCACTGAATATAGAATTCCAGGTTGGCAGGATTTTTCTTTCAACCTGTTAAAGGTGTTACTCCATTTCTTCTTCCTTGAATGGTTTCTGATAAGAAATCTGCCATGTTTTTATCCTTGTTCCTCTGTAGGTAAGATTCTTTATCCCTCTGTAGCTCATTTGAAGAATTCTCTTTGTCTTTGGTTCTCTGCCCCTTGAGCCCTCCTGTCTGTCTTCCTTCAATCGTGTAGTTCCCATTTTTCTTACTGGAGGCTTGTCAAGAAGGGAGGGGAAGAATTGTTCTCTAATTTTCTGAGTAAGTCTCAGTCTTTGGAGTATGCAGTGGGTCTGTTTCTTGGGATGTAAATTTCAAAATTGTTTCTGTCCCTTCTCCAAAGATAGGACTTCTATCCCTCTACACTTATCTCTTCCCCTCGCAGCAGGACTAGCCCCCAGGATTTTCACTCTGCATCCTTGAGGAAAGCCGCCCTGCAGACTAAGGCTTTTTTTTCTAGGTGAGTCATGGAGTCTAGAGGCTGGGTGGAGTGGCCTCTCGCAACATACCACCCCTTCCCGATTAAACCCTTTCTTCTGTGAGAAAGAGGCTACAGGGATGTCAGCAGCTGTTCTCTTCCTCCAGCTAGTGCCTCTGGATTTTCCTTTCCTTCCCATGAGAGACCCGGGGAGTGGGGTGTGGGCTGGTGGGGGAGGAGCGAGGGAAGGTGAAGGTTCCTGGAGGAACATCCTGGAAAAGGGTCGGAATCTCCTCCCTCTGACTACAGCTCCCAGGAGCCTTACACTCACATTCTGGTTTACGCCTGGCCTCCAGGAAATCATTAAAATTTCTACTTTAATGTTCTACCAGCTTATATGGTATCCAGTGGCTTCTGCTTCCAGATACTAAATGCCCCAGTTCTCTGTTTCCCTAAGGGCACCTCTTTCTCTTCAGAATGGCGGTTTGTCCTGTGACATCAGTTTTCTGATGGGTTCACCAAAAGTTGTTAATGTGATGATTGCTCAGCTGCATTAAGTACCCTCAAATGTGTGAAGTGCTTGGGACAGTGTCCGGCACAGGGTATGCAACTGAGAAACTTTAGTTGTTGTAAGTATGCAAAGCGCCTCAGAGCTCTTTCCCGAGGGGAGGCCTCAAAGCCCACCACTCAGACACACTTTCACCAGCTGTGGGATTTCCCAGCCTGATCACTCATGGATTCACTGACCTGGCCCAAGGCTTTGGATGAAGATAAGCCCCAATTAGGAAAGTCACAGAAGAGCCTGCAGAATCTAGACAATTCTGAAAGAAGCGAGTTAACTATCTGAGCAATGAGAGGATTGTGTGATAAAGAGTTCAGGCTCCAAGGAGGACTGCTCGGTACTTTTGGTTTTTACAGTACTTTTTTTTCACCATAAAAGCAAAATAAGAATGTTGTGAAAACCTGGAGAAGTAGCCAAAGGTTTTGGAGTAACCTCTTTCATACTCCCTTCATGATATTTCCATTGCTGTTAGCATTTTGTTGTATTTCTTCCCATCTTTTTTATATTAAAACAGTCACTATCACACTACATGTACATACAACTCCTGAATGGATGAGCCCAAGAGGCTGAAGAGGCTACCCTAGGGGAGCCATTGAAACACCATGGGCCAAGAGAGTAGGAGTCCCTGACAGCTGCTATAGGAAATAAGGGAGGCAGAGAAGCCACCAGAACTTTCTTTATGGCCCCTCCAGGCTAGAGTTTTCATTACTAGCCATCAATTACCCATCACCCCATCACCTGCTCTCCAACATCCTATCCTCTACAATAAGAAGGGACCTCAGAATTAGAGACCAAAGAAAAATAGTGATGTAAGATCCTCTGAAGGAACAGGAAGACAAGGAGAAAGAAATCAATGGTTAACCCTGAAGAAAGTGAAACAAGAAAATGTAGACAGTATCTGAAATGGGGTATGGGATTGGATAGAGGGTCAAGGCAGCCTTTCAAAGGAAACAAAACTTGAGTTAGTCCTGAATAGCGTGGGCGCTTCATTCGAGCAAAGATCTCCATCATTCATCATGCATTCTGACTGTGCTCTGGAATTACCCAGGGAGCTTTAAAACAAACAAACAACACAACACAACACAACACAACACAACGGCAACCACCACCGGCTGCACTTTGGCTCCGCCCCAGGGTTTGGGTAATTTTAAGACTCTACATAATTCTAAAGCTTAAAGAGGGTTGAGACGCACTGGTTGAGATTCATGTCTTTGCATGCTGGACAATTTTACATTTCAGATTATTAAACTTGGTTCCTAGGAAAAGAATGACTGTTCGTATGAGCTTGTTTTTTTAGGTTCATGATACAAATTGTCACAATATTTGCAAGAAAAGGATGCAACAATTCCCCTTTCGAGGGGACTTCTTTGAAGGAGAGTAATTCTCTTTTGAATGTGCATGTTCACTTCTGTTGCTCATATCTTTCAGTGACATTGGGCACAGAAGCCCCTCACCTACCATGTACTCCTTTTATTCTTTTGGGATTTCTTCTCTCCTTTTTCCTTCCTTCCTCCTCTGTGTTCTTTCTCTTTTTACTCTCTTTAATTCTTCTGAACAGAAACCTCCTACATCTTTTGCTGGCCAGTAGGATCCAGTAATGGAACTTGTCACAAGTGTTCCATAGACGCCCCCCCGCCCCATCACTCCCATGTACTGCACTGTCTTGGCTGGATTAACAAAAAACAGGGGAACTGAAGCCCCTGCCCTTCATCAGGTTGTGGGCATAAAAACCAAGTACCTAATCATAGATTTAGAGGTAAGATGAAGCTGAAATCAGTAGGTTCTCAGAAGCAGTGTGCGTAAATATCAGCACATTTGACAACTGGTGCATCTCGTTGGTGGGGGTCTGTAAGCACATGGGTAGACACAACCTCCCCCCTTCCCTTTCTCCAGCCCTCACTATGCCTCTTCCACTCACATGACAAGAGGTCTGGGGGGCAAGAATGCTCAGGACCATAAAAGCTGTCACTTAGAGCACTCAGAGGCACTCACTGCAAGAGTCTCCAGGGAGATTCATCTCTTCCCTTATTTGTTTTCATTCTCTCTCAAGATTCTATATTTGATTTTCTCTTAACAGTTTAAATGTAGCAGCTCTTGGTTTATTGATTTCTTTTTTAAAATTTAAAGCCTATTCTGCAAAGTTGCTGTAAATATTACCCTGAAGATGAAGGGGATATGGCTGGGACCTCCATCATCCCCGAGGCCCCTAGATGAGGCTGATGGGATTGCTCAGGAGGGAAGTTTCCAGTTCTTCTCACTCCTTTATAGGCCTACCAACCAATGCTGTATCTTGGTGGGAAAGAATGGCTTTCCAATACAAGAAGGGCATTCTCAGGGCCCAGCAGTTAGAGATTATTACCGCAACTCCAGATCCACGTACAAAAGCAGCAATTTTCAGCCCTTTTCATCTCGCGACACACATAAACTAATTACTAAAATTCTGCAATATACCAAAAAAAAATATTTTTTGCCTATCTGACCAAAAATAGAGGTATAATTTTGATTCATTCACATCGAATGGCTATTGTTGTGCTGGCAGCTGTCATTTGTTTTAATCTGATAATCTAAGGAGGGAGAGGTCAGTCAGTGCCCCTGACAAAAGAGTCAGGTGTTGCATGTTTTAAAACTTCTGGCAGCACACTGGGTGAACATCGCCATGCAACAGGACTGCGTGATGTGAGGGGGCAATAGAGCAAGAGGAACCACTAGGAACTCTGAAATAGCATCCCTTCTCACAGCAAAAGTCTATGCTAAAGGGCTTATAGAAGGGGAAAAAGACAGTGTGGGACCCTAGAAGCAAAACCTTTGTAGCCACACTCTGGGAGAGTGAAGGGCTCTTTTTCACGTCTCTCTTGGCTGCATGGAGAATTTAGCTGATTGCCGTAATGTTACAGCTATGTGAAGTTAGGCATCTGTTTGCTCAGAAATATTTGGATCATTGAAAACAGGATTTGTTTAAATTCCCAGACCCTAGAGCACAACTTTGCCAGGGATCTCTCCCTACCGCCCACTCTCACCCTGCAGCCTGGGCCTCAAGCCACAAAACCCTGGTAGGGCCCCAACAAGTCACAGGCTGCCTGGGAAAGGGGTTTTTCCGAGGTTGGCAAGGATGACACATTGGGCCTCATGGCTCAGAATGTTCGAAAGTAAAAACGCTCATTTTTATCCAGATGAAATGTTCCTTTTTTATCCAGATGTTTTGGCTACCAAAACAAAATTAAAAACAGCAGTAAGAAATTGCTTTCCTCCCCCAATCTTGCATGCTTACACTGATCTTGAACTCTTTCTTTGAAGTAGACGTAATGGTTTTTAAGCCACAAAAACTCCATTTTAAGCCACTTACATTATTAAGAGTTCATTATCAGGTAGCTTCAGTCAATGCAGAGTCAGGATTTTGTATTTTATGTATTTCTGTGTGAATGTGTGTGTGTGTGTGCGTGTGTATAATATATATAGTGTCTGTCCTAAAGTATCCAGCCATGCACTATGAAAAATAGAGACATTTACTAAAGAAGATAGGCCGCCTTTGACCTATCAAAGTAGACACCTTGGAACCTCACACAGTTCTCCCAGTCACCATCATCGGCCCCATCGTATTTTCCTGAATCTCATTGATGGTCTGAAATGTCTTCCCTTTCAAAGGTGATTTTAGTTTTGAGAAAAGCCAGAAGTCACAGGGTGCCAAATCTGGGCTGTAGGGGGACTGAGTCACCTGGGTGATTTGATGTTTCACCGAAACCTCTGTATAAGTCGTGATCACGAGCAGGCGTGTTGTCGTGATAAAGCTGGCAATCACCAGTTGCCCATAGCTGCGGCCTGCTGAATCACTGAATAGTTTCCACAAAGGAATGTTCACGCTTAAGGCAAAATTTGATGCATATTTGTTGCTGTACTCGCTCAGTCATTTTGAATGTGATGGCCACACAGAACACATGCTCACTCAGTGGCATCTACCACCCCCACTGACCAGTACAGTGAAGTCATCGTTGTTCACACATGTGCATCCAGTCCCCTCTCCTTGGCTACCAGGTTACATCGATGTCACACAAACCCTTCTCATTATATTGACAATGGCTGGACTTTTTCTGGACAGGCTTCATATAACAGATAACAACTCAGCATTTTCTATGAGTTGGGATACAATGCTAAGTGCTTCAAATGCAATAATTCTATTAGTCCTTATGGAAGCACTATATAGTAAGTAGCATCACTCACTCTGTTTTGTAGATAAGAAATTGGAAACACAGAGAAGCTAAGTATCTTGCAACAAATCTGAGGAACTGGAATAATGAAGTCACCAGTCCCTAAGATGAGTATCTGAGGATCAGTAGGGATGGAAGTTTAGGCAGGGGAAACTATGCCTTCTATTCTTGACATGTTAAAGTTAAGGTGTCAATAAACACCTAAGTGGAAATATCAAACAAATGTTTGGGTCCAAGCACCTGGGGTTGAGGAGCAAGGTAGAAACTTGAGACTTAAATTGGGAGACATCAGGGGATGGCTAGAATTTAAACCATGGTACTAAAAGGGATCATACAGGGCAATGGTACCCAACCTTTTTGGCACAAGGGGCTGGTTTCATGGAAGACAATTTTTCTGGGGTTTGGGGAGAGACAGGAGGTAGAGTTCAGGCAGTAAGGCAAATGAAGCTTCACTAACTCAGCCACCCCTCACCTCCTGCTGTGTGGTCCGATTCCTAACAGTCCACAGACTGGTACCACACAGATGGCCCAGGGGTTGGGGGCCCCTGATCTAGGGCAAGAGTGTAGAGAAGAGGTCTGAGGATGGAGTCTCTGCACATCCAAATATGGTCAGAAAAAGGGTCCAGCAAAGAAAACTAAGAGTGGCCAGCAGGATGACCAGAAGAGAGAGACCAACAGCTTGTGGTGTCAGAGTACAAAGTAAGAAAGGTTTCAAGGAAGAGGAATTGGTTGACATTTCCATAGAGGGATGGGCTCCAAGCCCACCGGAGTGGTCAGAATACTTAGGTGTAGAGGAAAGAGACCAGTGCACTGCTGCCCTCACGTCCCAGTTCTTCGACCTCTTCACTTCCAGTGACTTCCACTACCACTCCATTTCAGCCACCCACCAGTGGATCTTCTCTCTTTTTGACTCTAACACCTGCACTTCTGAAATCTTAACACTCAGTGCTCTACACGCTAACTCTGTCTCCTTTCACCTTCCCCCTGCTTATCCCACCGCACCCTTTCTTTTGCTAATATAGGAATTTCTAGTCTCTTGATGTCTCCATTTCTCTCTTTAATATTCTCTTTCTCACTTTCTTCAGTTTCTTCCCTTTCCAGACTAAAATCCCTTGCCCCAGTACATTGCAGGGCCCCGCCTGACAATCCTACCCCTGGATGAAGGCCAGATTCTAGCTGTCTAGCTCTGCTACAGAAGTTTAGACATCCCCTCCCCCTGGGCAGATGCCATTGCAAATTCATGATTCCCCAGCCTGATTGGTTTGCCCCCATGCCTCCCAGTACTGCCCGGCCATCCTCCTATTGGTTAGCAGTCAGATCTCATCACAACTCTCCAGCATAATTTCCTTTATTTCAAAGCTTTAACAATCACCTCCCTGACTCACCTACTTCATCCCCCTTCACCAGCAAAAACATTTTTTGCCAAGTTGGAAAATCTTTTTAGAAAACAGATTTCAGAACTTTTGGCCCAACTCAATGCTCTAGGGGGACACAAGCAATTTGAAAGAGAAATGATTAATTCTGGAAACCAGGGATGGCCTGATTCGTATTCCATCTCTGAGCCAGACAGAGAAAGCCCTGCCAGGGGGAAAAGGATGACAGAGGTGAAGAATGAGCACTGGCAGTGATGCAGACACTCTGCCAGACAGCTTGGGGGCTGCCTGTGCACTACAGCATCACAGTGGGGGCCTCGTGCTTATGTGGCAGCTTGTGGACCCCTCAGAGATACCTATAGACAGGCAGAACCATTCCATTCTTCAGCCACATGTGACTCTTAATACTCACAGAAGCCCTGGCCGGATAGCTCATTTGGTTAGAGCATCATCTCAATATATCAAGGTTGCAGGTTCAATCCCAGGTCAGGATATGTACAAGAATCAACCAAAGAATGCATAAATAAGTGTAATACATCTATGTTTCTCTCCCTCCCTCCTTCTCTCTCTCTCTCTCTGCCTTTCTCCCTTTCTCTAAAATTAATAAATAAAGATTATTTTTTTAAATACTTAGAGAAGAACACACATGCCCTTTGAGTTATTTTAACTTCGCCCTCATTTCCTGTCCTTAAGCATGTACAGAATATAATAGATTCTGGTAAGATACTTATTATGTAAAATACTCCAACAATGCCCTAAAGAATCAAAAGGAATTATCATTTGTTGGAGTCTTTGATGTGCCCGGTGCTCTATAGCTAGGTGCTCTAGATGACACCTTAGTTATGCCAGAGACTGTGCTAGGCTCTGGGTAGACAATGGTGATAAAACCAACCAGTTTTTGATGGGCTAATAGGAGACACAAGCTTTAAACATAAACTCACAAATAAAAATATCATTGTAAACAGTGAAAGTGCCATCAAAGTAAAAATAGAGTGCTGTTATTATGGGTTCAATTATGTCTCCCAAAAGATATGTTGAAGTACTAACCCTCAATACCTTAGAATGGAAATTCATTTGGAAATAGGGTCATTTTCATTGTAATTAGCTAAATTAAGATAAGGTCATACTGGAGGTGGGTAGGCTTTTAATGTAACATGACCGGTATCCTTATAAAAGAAGAGAGACACAAGGTAGAGCATGCTATGTGAGGACAGAGCACAGAGGGGTAGAGAGACATGGAGGATGCAGAGATCAGAGTTATGCTACCACAAACCAAGAAACACCGGGAGCCATCCAAAGGAGCCACCAGAAGCTATGAAGAGGTGAGGAAGAATCCTTCAGTAGAGGCTTCAGAGGGAGCATGGCCCTGCCAACACCTTGATTTTGGACACCTGGACTCCAGAACTGTAAGAAAATAAATTTATGTTGTTTTAAGCTATACAGGTGATAGTGTTTTGTTATAGCAACCCTAGGAAACTAAACTGGGTGCTATAAGATAGAACAATGATAAGGCATAATTTAATGGTAGAGCATAATTTAGTTTGGGATGCAAATCATTCAAACTTCTTTGAGGGTAAAAGACAGAAAGGGATGCTACCTCATGTAAAACTAAGGAATTTGCTCAAAGGAGATGAGGTAGCCCAGAGAATCAAAGTAAATGCTGGACAAGTAAGCCTTGGGAAGATAGAAATCATGGAAGTTCTGGGATCTTGGAGCAGGAGCCCACAGGCAGATTTTTCAGGATGCCACCCTAAGAAAAAATATGTTTCCACTATTTTACTTCTTTGGATCAATTTGACCAAAATTCAAATTTCTGGGGCAGAGAGTCGTGTTGGCTTAGCTTGGGTCATGTGCCAATTCCTTGGAGGGCTGGTGGGAATGAATTGGGGGAAACTGGACACCTTGATAGCCTAACCAGTGAAGACTACTTGTTTTCCAAAAAGAAAAGTAAAGACTAGTAAAAAAAAAGAACAGAGCTGCTGAAAATGAAAAAACAATAGGTTAAGTGATTCTTTGGGAATGTCACCTCTCAGCTCTTAAAGGGTGATTAGGAAATAAGCAGACAGATCAGAGATTGGGAGATCTCAGGAATGAGGGCAAGGCCATCAGAAACACCTTGGTGTGTTCAAAAAACTAGCAAGCATCAATGGATATGGCTTGAACTGTGAGGGCAAAGTCTGGAAGAAGAGTATACTTAGTTGAGAAGAGTAAGTTTCATTTGGAGGCTGTTTGGTTTGAAAAGTCTATAAAAACATAGGAAATTGTCAGATAGTACCATAAGGTGAATGCATACGTTATGCTGTAGAAGGGAGGTCTGAATGGACATGTAAATTGAGGGGTTACGGATGTATAAATGGAAAAGGACGTGATCATTTGGGGAGACAGTGTAAGAGAAGAGGCTCCATGGTCAAGCCCAGAGGGTCTCCAACATTTGGAGTAGTGGTATGCTCCAAACCCTTTCTGACTTCACCTTCGTCAGTAAACATTTTTAGCCTATTCTCCCAATGTGCACATTTATTTAAAGTTATGTACATGAGCCACAGTACTCAATATTTTGCATGCTATAAAACACACACACACATAATTTTGGAGGATGAGGTTTTTTAAAATTAAAATCAGTTCAAATATAAATTAATATAAATTGGAAGACAATTGATTTGGAGGAAAGAGAAGAAAAACTATGAGCCAAGAAGTGACCAGAGAGGCAGAGGCAGAATAGGATGTCCTGAAATTTTTTTAGTTTTTCAAGAAAAAGGTAGTAGGCCCTGGCCAGGTAGCTCAGTTGGTTAAAACATTGTCCTGATACTCCAAGTTTGCATAAATAAGTGGAGCAACAAACTGATGTTTCCCTCTCTCTCATTATTTTTTAAAAGATAGTAATTACAATATCAAGTTTTGTTGAGTAATCTAGCCAAAGAGGACCAATGAAGAGTCTTTGGATTTGGCCCTCGATAGACATTGGTGGCTGTGGCAGGAGCAGTTTCCATGGAAAAGTGAGTTTGGAAGCCATTTATTTTTTATTAAAAAATAAATGGGCATGAACTCATTGAATTGCCCCAACTACCCTGCAAAGTGGGAATCATTACCATCACTTACAAGTGAGATCAAGGTTAGAGTTGTAAAGAATGTGCCTCAGTTTTTATGCTGCAGGAGAAGGAGTGAAAAGTTAATACCAAGCCTGCCCATACTCACAATACTTGGATTCATCCACTAAAAGAATGCAAATGGATATAAAAATGTCATTAGGTAGAAGCAGGGCTTGGGTTAAAGTGGGAACAACTGCTCATAAATAGTGCAATGTTGGTTGCAGAGCATTCTGGGCACTTCTTTGAGAAGAGAAGAAAATGGTAGTAAGCCAATAGCAAAACATCTCATCCCAAGGCTCCCAGGCAAAAAGGCAGGTTCACCTCCTTCTCAAAGGGGATCTAAGTAGGGTAGAACTGTGTCTCAGCAAGGGGTTGGGTTAAAGTCAGTCGATAAATTTCTGTAGAGTAAAAATGGCCCTTGGAAAGTCTGTTTGCTGGAGACTAACATACTGTATCTTAATAAGCCCAACCAGGCATGTTTTCCTCCTGTACTTCAGATTTGCGTTTTTCTGATGAGCACCAGATGAAGTAATTGACTTGCACAGAGGGGGCCTTCTTATATAAAAACTACATCTCTTGAGATACCATATGAAGCCCTGGCCAGCATAATTCAGTTGGTTGGAGCATCATCCCATAATCAAAGGGTGGCAGGTTCAATTCCCAGTCAGAGCACATACTTAGGTTGTGGGTTGGATCCCTGGATTGTAAGGTCCAAGTACATACAATCCCTGATCTGGGCATATACGGGAGGTAGCCAATCAATGGTTCTCTCTCACATCAATATTTCTCTCTCTCCCTTCCTCTCTCCCTTCCTATCTCTCTAAAGCAATGAAAAATGTACTCAGATGAGGATAAAAAAATAAAAGAAAAAGATACCATATGAACCTAAAGTAGCCCGAGGACCCTAAGACAAATCAAGGGAGGAGGGGATTCACACATCCTTTCACATAATAGCACGATGGGGCATTTACTCATCAAGCAGATTGGCCTGTGGTATTTACAGTGTTCTCACTCTTGTTGAACTATGTTTGAGTAATGAGGATTTGCCTCCTTCCAGAAACAACTAGAAAACGGGACACACTGTTTCAGGCACTGAACTATGAATCAACTATTTTCAGACTTTGGGCCATAGGTAGCAGAGGGCTGTAAACCCTGGGAGAATGGAAGCAAATGAGGTAGGCCCTACAATTGCCCAGCTTCCTTTCAGCACCAGAGTATGGAAGGCAACACCACAGGACCTCCCCGAGTTCAGAAGATAGAGCTTAAATCTTAGGGAGGCTGAGGCACCTCAAAATTCAGGGTAGAGCTCAGGAAAGGAGGGAGTTATTCAAGAAAAGTGTTTCATAAATCTGCATAGGGGTCCCCCTGATTCTTTGCGAGGATTAGGCTATGCATATACACAGTAAATCTCCGGTAGGCCAAGGAAAGAACTACTTGGGAGTTGAGAGCTGAATAATCCCCAGAGCTCACACAGATTAGGGACACATTGGTGCTCCAACCAGCCAGAGTAAGGAGTGCTCACTGATCACCCAGTGGAGACCCCAGAGACCAAATTCTAGTGGCATGGCCCAACTCTCCTTGGAGGGAAGGCTGCTGTAGACTGACCCCTGCAAAGCTTAAAAGTGAGCCACCAGTAGCTCCTCTGCCTGTGAAAAGCTCCTCACAATATCTGATGGAAGAAAACAAAATAAAAATTGTAAAGAAGCAGGAAAACACACTCATCTGATTATTCTGAAGTGTGCATTGCTGGATTTGCATGATCTAAGGGTGGCACAGCATTGCTCCGCTGCATATGACCCGGACTTGACACTGGCCCTTCGCTTTGGAACATGCTTTGTGCATGGGCCTTCCCTTACACAGGGGCAGATTCTTCCAACCTCCCCCTTCTTCCTGGTCTCATGGGATTTTACTAAAGAAAGAGCACAGTCTTAACGTCCCAACTAATCACTTTACACTAATTACTTAGAACATGACTTCTGCAAATGGTCACAGTCCTCATTACAAAAGAATAAAACAGAGGTGTATGTAATTCACATCAGAGACATTAATATGTCTTTAAAGCATAGTCTTGATGGTTTCATACATTATTTTTATTGTTCTTTGGGATATTGTATGACATTAAGTAGAATAAAATATAAGATGTTCATCTTCCAAAGTATGGAACAAATGAAAATTAGCATAATTTGTGCATCAAAAGACACAAGAGGAAGAAGACAACAACGGTCACATAAATGTAAGTCTTAGACATCAGATGACAGGCTGGCGGCTGAGTGTCACGGTAGAGTAGGGAAGAACTGTACAGGTGTGGAAAGACCCTGGGCTGGGGACTTAGTCAGATGCAGGGTGACCCATGCAGCTATCAATAGGTAATTCTGTGACTTGGGACAAGTGCCTCAAGCTTCCATAGTTTGACCTCTGACACTTCTACCTGTGTGTCCTTGTACTTAACTTCTTTGTCCTCTATTTTCTCCTCTGTTAGATAAGAATGATGATCAGACAGACCTACCTGTAGGGTTGTTTTGATTATTACATGAGTTAATAACACAATTAAAGTGCTAATACACATATACTTGGAGTGTGGTCATTAGTCAAGGTTAGCTATTTTTATTGTTAGTAACATTTTTATTCCATTATTATTACATTCTCTTCTCTATAATGGGTATATAGTAGCCCCCTCTTATCTGAAGTTTTGCTTTCCATGGTTTCAATGACCTGAAGTCAACCACAGTCTGAGAACATTAAGTGGAAAATTCTGGAAAAAAACAATTCATAAGTTTTCAATTGTCACCACTCTGACTGTCGTGAAATCGTGTACCCTTGCCCTCCACCTGCCTAGGACAAAGATCATCTGCACTGTATACACTCCCTGCCCATCAGCCACTTAGTGGCCATTGGTTATCAGGCTGACAATCCCAATGTCACAGTGCTTGTGTTCAAGTCACGCTTATTTTACTAAATGATGGCCCAGAGCGCCTGAGTGGTGGTACTGGCAATCTGGATATGCCAGATAGAAGCCATAAAGTGCTTCCTTTAAGTGAAAAGGTATGTATGTCTAGGGAAAAAACCATACTATATAAAAGGTTTGGTACTACTCTCAGTTCCAGGCATCCGCTGGAGTTGTCATGTGGGGTTGTCATGGACGGCCATTTGTCTCCAGTTCTTGGCATAAGGATCAACTAGAACATAAGCATAAAGCCTCTGACAGATTGTCTAGCACATAATAGGTGCTCAATGAATGGCATATATCACTCAGGAAACAATAAGGGATAGTTGGATAAATTCGAGCACAAAAATGTTAATGTTCTACATCAAAACATCAATAAAATGAAAGGGCAAACAGAAAAAAATCTTGGCAACAAATATGATGGCCCTAATAAATAAAGAGTTCATAAAAATTGATGGAAAAGGTATAGGGACTAAGGAAGTAAGCCACGTACAGGAAGATATATAAATGGCTACTAAATATTTAAGATCTTGCTAAAGCTCATTAATATTCGAAGCAATGTAAGTTAAATAACAATGAGGTGGTAAAACACTATTTCTGGAAAGCGATCTGGCAAAATTTATCAGTAACCTTGAAAAACGCCCATGCTCTTTAGAGTCAATGATGACTCTCCTAGGGATATATTCTTAGGAAATAACCAAGAAACTGGACCAAGGTTTATTACTAAAGTGTCCTTGCAGTATTATTTATAACAGTTGTGTTCAGATGACGATAATATAAGTTGACTGGTGTTGTTTTTCATAACCTTAATGTCGTTATAATATTGCTTTAACAATAAACACACACTGGAGAAAAGGATCGCTTTTAAGTTAAGATGTAATAAATAACACCTAGAGAAACCTTCAAATTGCTTTTAACCAATAATCGCTGCTTCTTGGGCACTCAACAAAAATGCCGTAATATTTCATTATAGTTGCAGATTTGGGGAAAGGTTCATTTGTCTTCTGAGGTGCCAGACAGGTGCCGGTGTGGCTGTGTGGCTGTGTGTGGCTCTGATGGGACTCTGCAGGCCGCAATAGCATCCGGTCCGCGACAGAGGTACGCCCTCTGTGCACGCAGGCGCAGAGACAGGAGCCTGTGCGTTCCTCAGAAGCATCCCTCCTGCTGAGCTCAGTCAGACCAACTGCGAGGTCCAGAGCCTCCTTAAAAGCAAAACTCATCATCAACTTGCCACATTATCACTTTCTACCACTGGCATTTTTGAGAAAATTTTGGTAAATGATTTCCTTAAAATCCACGATGTTTAGAATAGCCACAGTCTGAAGACACTAGGCTATCCTAAAAGTCCCTGAAGGTGTCACTTTGAACAGCTTTATTTTTGGCTCGTCTTGGCTGGTCTTGCCAAGAAGCAAAGTCATTTTGGGGAGCAAAGGTTCTACTTGAGAGAGCTAATGGTTGTTGCTACCCCCACTGCACTCCCGCTCACCTAGAGAAGGAGAAATCCAATACTGCATGTTCGATTGGGTCTGAGATGTTACTTTTTAGGCACAGAATCACAGAGCAGGAAGAAACCGGGGAGTTCTGGTCTGGTCGCCTGGATACCTGCAGGAGGATGTAAACCAGCCTGGCTTCTCCAGGATCCAGACCTGGGGGAAGGGACGAGGAGATTTGTTTCCATCCTTATCAGTCCTGGCCACATATGCGCTCCCGCAGAGCAAAGACATCCAGCGCCGCTGAGCAGAGAAGCGTTCTGTATGTTTCACAGGAGGCGACTTTGGAGAGAGGGGGAAAAAAAACTTAATTCTCCCAGCCAGCGGCCTTGCCTAGCCACCAGCCTTTACTGTGTCTCCTCTGTCTCAAAGTCCTCTGTCACACTCTGTTCTGTAGGTGATCCTCATCGATTCAGTCCTGGGATTGCTGGGATGAGGTCGCCAATGCTCCAGGAACCCCACGGCAAGCACGCTGGCATTTGCAGCCCGTGGAGTGTGGCTCTGGCTATTGGCAGGTGCAGGGCCTTGACAGACTAATCGATGTTGTAGCTGGATGAGGGGAGGCACCTTCAACGTCCGAGGCTGGCGCTCACAAGTCTGCTTCCCTTCCATCAGACCAAAAGACAGCCAAGCTGTACAGCCAGAGTCCCAATCAGAACCCTGAGTGCCCAGGTGGTGGCCCAGGGCAGGGTGGGTTTCCCACCTTTGGCCGATAGGTACTCCCTGAGTCCCATTACTCTGTTCAAGCAGAATGTTTTAGTTAAAACAAAACAGTGTACCCATCTGACATTTAACTAGGTAAACCCCCAAGACTCTGGGGATGGGAGAAGATGGGTTTACCAGCTGCTGCAGTCCATGGGGCTGATTCTGTGAGCTGAGCCCAGGACCCAGGTGGGGTCTGAGTGGGGCAGGGGTGGGCCACACGCTGCAGGACCAGGAGGCCACAATCTTCCCTCATCCCTCTGGGTCAGCACCTCTGTCTTCCGCAGGGAAGCTGGCCAGACACAAGCCTGAGGGCGGGGAATGGAGAAAGGGTGTAGCTAAGGGAAGACGCTCTCTAGCTCCTGCCCTCCCCTGTCCTCAGTCCCACCCTGGACCTCAACATTACCCAGAATGGGCCCTCTCAGGAGCTCTATCCTTAATGCCTCCTGACCTCACATTCTGTCTTCACAGGCTTTCCTACCCAGCCCGACCCCCTGGGTAAATACTTCAATGACTTTGCTGCCAGTACTTCATCATCCCAGAAAGGGGTCCACCCAACTGCCCATTCCTTTCTCTTCTCCCTAAATGGCCAAGTACTGCTGAGGAAAATTACATAAATATTCAGGTCACAAGATCATGCATTTCTGGTTGGCTTCCCACACTCTTGCCGGTTCCAACTCAGGCCCTGGCCCCCCATTCTCATGGGCTTTTATTCACCCTCACTATACCTACACAACTGCTCCACTGTAACCCTGCTGCCCCACCCTCATCTAACCCTTCATAGGTGAGCTTCCCTTGTCTTCCCAGGGGAAACAGAAGTCACAGCCCAGGAATTCTGCTGCCTTTACCTCCTTCCCCTTTTTCCATAGCTGTGCCTTTGAGAAACACTTTCTCTTCTCCGTGTCCCCGGGTCTCAGCCCTGTTTGTAACAAGGTGCATCCAGGCACCCCCCCAAAGAGGGATTTGTAATGGGGCCCAGAACTCGGGGCGTCCGGGAAATATTAAAAACATAGGATGTCTTCACCCCCACAAGTCTGAGCTGAGGGGTGGGACACATGGAGCAGGGACATTGAGTTATTTTACATAACAACAGTTTTGCAAATAACCTCTAGAACGGTCACTTAACATATCTGTAACTTTTAACTGGTTTCATGGATATGTTAAATAGCTGTGGCCATGCTTTGAGCCAGGGAGAGGGGAGTGACTTCCACCCTGGATGTAACTGGGAGGCAACCCTCCCAATTACAGCACCTGCTGAGAGCTTGGAGATGGCCACAGGCCCACACCTGCCTGGACTTACTGTGGCCTCCCAGAAAAGCTGGAAAAATACGAGAGTGCTGGCAGGTGTAGCCGATTGTGGGAAGAGCTGGAAATGAAGATGCAGAGGAAGATTTAAACCCAGGGATTTAAATCTTCCCAGGGATTGGCGCTGGGATTTAAACCCAGGCACAGCAGCCACATAGCTTTGGGGCTCCCTTTGCCACGCAGCTTAGGAAGCTGGAAAGCAAGATGTAGCAACAATGCAGATCTCTCTCTCAGCAGTTTGGAAGAAAGCAGGAGAGACGCTGCGGGAAGAAGAGGAGTGAAAGGACTCTTGCTGGTGGGCCAGGAGAAGGTGCCACGTGGGTTTGGATTAAGAACTGGAGATCCCGGTGACACAGCTGATGGTGCTGGGGATGGTGGGGGGCCTGCCAGCCGAGCACGGATTCTTGGGAAGAACCGGGGACTAGCTGAGCCATAGACTTCTAAACTTTTCCTCAGATATGGTACCCCTGACTGGCCAGATTGGGCAAGGGGGAAAGGAAGGACTGTGTATTTGGGGGTGTTTTAAGGGACTTTGGGATTTTAATGACATTAAGTCATTCCTCTAAGTCTGTATAACTTGAATAAATAATTCTTTTCCTCTTCACCAATCTCTGGCATTGAGAGCTATAATTCCTTGGAGGTGGGCAAGGCAAACCTATTACAGGGGAACCCTGGGAGAAGGGGATCCCATTCAGTAATAGTATATCATCCCCCTACTCGGGTCCGTTCTGTAACCTGTTCACCTCTTTCTCACCTTGCTCTGCTTGCTAACCCTTCTCAACTTTAACCACCACTCCTGAGTCGCTCTACCTCTGTCCCCCTGATTCACCAACATGTTCAAGTCTCCCCATAGTCACCCTTTTTTCTTCAGCTCTGCCCATTTTACTGAAACTCGTGACACTAATAATGAACGAATGGGCTATTCCCAACCTCTTGCACAATGGCCTCTAGGAGGGATCTAACACTTGGCCATTGCTAAGTCTCCAAGTCTTTCCTGGTTTCCCCCTTACCTCTTTGACAATGATCTTCCCAGACATCCAGTTCCACCACGTCTACCTGTCCCTAGATGTTGCTCAGGACCCCACATTTGCTGACTTAATCCTCTTATTACATATGCTCCCCTGGGTGACCTTATCAACTGCTTTGACTCCAACAATCCCATCTGTTAATGATGCTCAAATCCATGCCTCCACCCCATCCTTATCCTTGCCCTTGCCCTAGAAAGTGCTGCAAGTCCCAGACTCCACCCCCATGACTAGATTTGTCACCTTCCCTCTGCATTCCATGCCTGATTTCAATTAACATCCCCAACTACCAGGCCTCCCACCTTGCTAAGCTCAGAGTCCTTCTTGACCACTCCTGGTGAACCTCTCACTGTGCCTCAAGCTGGCCAGGCCCTTTCACAGCTCTAGTCCCTCTGTCGTTCATGCCTTTTACCACCCCCTTCTGCCTAGCAAATTCCGGTTCCTACTTCTAGACCAAGGAAAATGTCAGTAACTTCTTGCATGCCTCTGCCCACTTCCCTAGTAGAGTTAGCTGTACCTTCCTCTGCTCACACACCATTCTGTGCCCTTCTTGCTGTGGCACTTCACATGTCATGTGCATGTCTTGCTGCCTTTCCCTTCAAGGCTCAGGGCTTCCAAATGGCACGAACCATTCCTTTTCCAGTTTTGTACATATAGTACCTAGCACGGTGTCTGCCCCTAGCACATGCAGCAGGTATCTGTTGACAGAATAGAGATTTCTGTCACCACCTTGCTCCCCACTGTTCCCCATACCATGGAGGCCACGTGGCATGGAGTTGTGACATCAGGCTGTGGGGACAAGCAGACTGGGGCTTGACTCTTAGCTCCAATGCTTTCTTGCTACGTGGCCTCTAAGCTTTGGGAATATAGAGATATAATATAGAGACATAATTACACTTCCCTTATAAAATTACTCAGAATTAAACGAAGTGATGCTATATAAAATACATAGCAGAGTGTCTGGCTCAGGGTAAGGGCTTATAAATGCCAGCCATTATTATTAATAATATGAGGGCTTCTCTGTAGGCCTATGAAGCCATACTGCAATCGTTTTAAAACCTTTGGCATCCAAAGCTCTAAGGCAAGTTTGAATTAATAAGTTGCTGATGAATTTGGTTTTTAAAGGCATATGAGATTTAAAAATGTATGATATTTATGTTTGAGTATAACTTCAAGCTTCAGTATACATGTCCAGTGAAGTAAGAAACAAGGCTTCACGCCTGTTTAAAATGAGAAATCCAACAGGGAGAATTTAAAGATATCTATATTGAGTATTCATGCTTCAAACAAGTTTAGTAAGAACTCTGGCAGTTTCCTTCATGGGTAAGACTTCCTTCGCCTTTTCCAGAGGACCCAGAGGCAAAAGAACTTGTCATATCACTTCCTTCTCCAAACCTCTTAAAACGTTGACAGACATATATTTGTACAGATGTGCCCATGATACATAGATTGAATTATTAACTGTCTCTCCTAAAGATCTGTAATATCTACGCCACATTGGACCAAAACAAACAAACAAAAAGCCTAACTAGGCTTCCCGGGAGAAAACCAACAGGTCATTCCATACAGGAAAATGCATGAATAATTAATTTGCAGGGGTTTGATACATTTCATTCGCAAATACTGTATGGTTTGCTGAGAGTTGTTTAAAGGCTGTATTCTTGGGCAGAGCCTGGAGGGATAGACACTGTGGGTCTGCCTGGGCCCTGAAAAGTGAACACACGGACCCCCTGGACAGTCCCCGCGTGGCCTCCGAGGGGCTGGCACCTGGCTGCAGCACAAACCAGCACAGTCTCCACGACTTCTCCTGGGCCCCACCCCCCACCCTCCTTCCTGCAGTGTCTCCTCCCCTCTCCCTGGTCCTCATCCTCCCTGGCAAGCCACTGTCTGAGACAGAGGCTCCTGTCACCTGCTCTCGGCTCAAGCCGCAGGCTGCTGTGTAATGCAGCCTTGGCTAGGGCTAGTGTCGCCCTGGACCAAAAACCAAACACTCTGGGCCTCTGATTTTGAGTTATAGCTCCTTAAACGCCTCTTATTCATTCTTTTAGCTAATTATTGGCTTCAAGTGTTTGTCTGGCATAAGAAAAACTTTCTGTATTTTTCGAGGGGACAGTGTGAGGACCTGTGCTGGGAAATTGGGGGAAGGCGGCCGTTCCTTCCACAACAGGGCAGAGCTGTTAGCAGTCACAGCAAACCGTGTGATCATGTCCTGGAGGAGTGGCCTTCCTCTTCTTAGAAGTGGACAGAGCAGAGGTAACATGGCTGTTTCTCCTCCTCCTCTACCCATGGTTTCTCACTGCCCTCCATGGGCCTTATGCTGGGCACAGTGCCACACCAGCCCTGCTGTCCAAGTAGGTGTCTGCAGGGCACACTCAGCTCCCACCTCTCCTGTGCCACACCCACTGGGTGTTTTGACTCCAGGTTCCTTTACCTCATCCCTGTCCCCTCTCTCCAGCCTCACCCTGATGCCTCACCATCTCCTCCCCAGACAGAGGCATCTTCCTCCTCACTGGCCCCCTTGCCCATCTAGTTCCTTCCCCACATTCACACAAGTGGCCTTTACAAAACCCAAGTCCACTTCAGACTCTCCTTGTGTCAATTCTGTAGCTCACATCCGCATAGAGCAAGAGCAGAGTGGAGCTGCTGGACACTTGTGACACTCCAATATGCAGTCACCGTCAGCCATGACAGTTATGTCAAGCGCTATGTCAGGACTGAGGTCATGGGGTGTGACAGGAACTCCCTTTGGAGGGGCCTGAAACGCTCAGATCACAAATCCGGACACGTAGATAAAGATTCAGTCCTGACATCAATATGACTGGGACCCCCACCCCTCAGGCACTATAAGAACTCAGAGCTCCAACCATCCAACACTCCAGCCTGGCTGTGTCACGGGTCACTCTCGGAGTCCTGCCAGACTTCCATCCTACCGGACTCGTGCTGCCACTGTGGCCTCCTGGCTTGAGACCCACACCAACTATCCACCTGCGGATGCCACCAGTGACAGAGACTCCTGCCAGATGCTCACTCTGCTCTCTTATCACATAATCTTCCCGGTCTGTGTGTAACCTGTGTGTGACTCTATTGGCTTACTGGGGAGGTCACCCCTAGTGACTCTGGCATTGTGGAAAGACACAAACGTGTGTGAGTGACTCCTTTTGGGGATGCTCCCTTGCTCAGGACACCCACCTTCTTCACTTGCTTTCTGATGCTTGGGCTGGAACTCTGAGAACCACGCATGAGGAAAGGGCCTCCCCCTGCATGCCAGCTGTACTGAAGCAGTGTTGCCACACCTGTGATATTGTGGTTTACAATCAACATATGTTTGTCTCAGTCCCTGTTTCTGGCACAGAGCTCCTAAACCCCTTGGAATAGTGAGAGCAATAACTGTGTCTTTTGTTATGTTAATGAGGTGAATTTTGGACTATTCCTAAGGATTAGGGCTGGTTGCCAAGAGAACCAGCCCTGTGATTAGAGGGTGGGAATTTTTAGTCCCACTCTCCCCACCCCCAACCTTTGGAGAGGGAGAGGGGCTGGAGATTTAATCTATCACTAATGACCAACCATTCAATTAATCATGCCTTTGTAATGAAGCCTTCATAAAAACCCAAAGGATAAGGTTCAGAGAACTTTGGGATTGGTGAAGACATGGAGATTTGGGAAGAGTGGTTTACCCGGAGTCATATCCAGTTAAGATAAACTGGTAATCCAGCAAGTAAAATGTTTCTCTGAGTTCTGTGAATTACGCTGTAGCAAATTAGACAAACCCAAGGTGGGTGTCATTGGACTCTCCGGAGTAAAGCTGGTCAGTCAGAAGCACACGTGACATCCTGGGCTTGTACTAGCTTCTAAAGTGGGAGATGTGAGGGGCACTCTTGTGGGACTGAGCTCTTAACCTGTGGGATTGGATACCATCTCCAGAAAGTTTCAGAATTGGGTTGAATGGCAGGACACTCAGCTGGTACCAGAGAATTGCTTGGCAGTGTGAGGAAACCCCCTCAGTTACCCAAGCAGTGGCACTGTGCCCCGGCAGCAGGTGGATGGGGACTCTTTCTTTTGAAACTCCCAGAACCAGCCTGACACACACCTGCTGAGACCCCAGCAGTAGCTGGGTGGCACCTCTGCCCCGCCCCAATCAGAGCTTTATGAATTCTCTCATCCCTTCATTCCTCAAGCCCTACAGGTGGTAGCCATTTTCTGCAGTTATCTTTGGGTTCCCTCCAGTCCCTTCTATCCTCTGAGCCCTTCAGCATCTGTGCAACTAATTCCCTGCATTCAATCTCCTCCTTTGAAATACCTAGAGGGGTTCTCGTGTCTTCCTCACTGGTCCTTGACTGATGCAACTTCAGCAACAAGGCTCTGACCTCTTA
The DNA here is from genome assembly GCA_007922815.1 of Macrotus californicus. Lineage (NCBI taxonomy): Eukaryota > Metazoa > Chordata > Mammalia > Chiroptera > Phyllostomidae > Macrotus > Macrotus californicus. Next base: position 16,035 of record VMDR010004382.1, on the reverse strand, counting down.
GCATGGTGCACTGGGCCCGTGATGACCTGGACCCAGCCCGTGCCTTTGTCTTGCTCTGGATGCAGGCCAGGTTACTGTCTTACTGCATTTGGCTGCAGATACTGCTCTCTCCGGCTCATTGCTTTGAACCCACTCTGCCTAGAAGCCACTCCATGTCCCTGCCTGGACTCACTCTATGCCCCAACTTGTCCTTGGAGCTCAGCCTGTGAATCTCCTTCTCTAGGAAGGTTTGCTGACACTGGTCTCTTGTTTACCTCCCAGTTGGATAAGGTGTCTCTTTCCTGGCACCCCCTGGCATCCTGCATTTCTACTATTATAGCACTTAATGTACTGCTTTGAAACTGTTGGCTGATGTTTCTGTATTTGCCACTGAGGAGCACATTCTGTCTTCTCCCCTCGACCCCTTTGTCTCTCTCTCTCATAACATGTTCTAGGGAAATATTTCTGTAAGGAAGGTTGGAAGGGAGGGAAGGGGAGAGAGAGAGAGAAAATTCCTGTGTCCTAAGGTGACTTTCCATGGCCCCAGCCCACATTTCAGACCACAAAGCGTGTAGCAGAACGCATTTCCTTCTGGAATAGCAGTATGATTAGGATGCCAAGTCCTTTTCTGGTTCTAATCTAAAGCTGAATAGCTCTTCCCTTGTCTGGTTGTGTTTCCCCGGCTGAGATGGACGGGACTGGCTAGCTCCTGATGGAGGCTCTGCTCTGTGAAGTAGTGATAGTGAAGACAGCTTCTGAAGGTCAGAAGATGACCCAGACAGGAGCCTGCGCTGGCAGCAGAAGGCAGGGCAGCCAGGGAGAGACAACGCTGGGTCTGGCAACACAGCAGAGCTACAGGATCCTGCTCAGCCAGCCTAAGGGCCCTGATCAAAGAGGAGAAAATGATCTTCGGGCCCAGGAAACCAAGCCAGCCTAAGGCAAACAAAGGCAGGTCTGGAGAGGCGCTGGCCAGGACGTACTCCAGCCCCTTTCATCCTGTCATAGCTGTGTCCTCTCGCCAGGCCATCACAGGACAGAGTCAACATTCCCACTGCAGGGACTCCAGCAATTACAGGTTCCACTTTGCCCCCCTGTCCACTTGCCTCTGGCGCCCTTGGATTAAAAAATCACTTGAACTATTTTTCATCTCTTCAAAGTAACATTTGAGAGGACTTTCTCTTTCTGTGATGTTGTTTGGGTATGCATGCATGTGTGCGTGTGTGCATGCGTGTGCATGTGTGTGTGCATGTGCGTGCGTGCATGTGGTGGGGTGGATGGGGGGTGAAATGCCAACCAAATAACCTGCAAATTGACCTGTTGTGCCAAAGTGCTCAATGTTTGTGGAGCAGCCGGCAGGAGGCAAGAGAAGGACAAGGAAAATACTCCCACGATGTTTTACCTGAGCAGGCCACTGCCCAGGGAGGGTGGAGAGTCCCAGAGATGGGAAAGGGTTTGCCCAAAGCCACCCAGTGGGCACAGCTCCATGGCAGACCTAGGACAGGGGCCCAGAACTTCAGACTCTAAGCCCAGGGTCCATGCGTTACAAGGTGACACCACTCTTTGATTCACAGAAACAGGATTTCTTATTATCCCTGCAGCTCCTAGTGGTAAATTCAATATCCCGTTTCTGGATAAATCATTTATATTGAAATGTGTTCCTGGGAGGCCACCATGAAGCCATATAAGCTAGAAACAGCATTTAATTTATTACTGCCTGGATTCCCAACTGCTGCCGGTTCCCCCGTGGCCGTTTTTAATGCCACATTTCCAGTTCCAATTTGAAGTCCTGCTTCCGCCAGGGAGCAGCTTCAGTGGAATGCTGTGTGCGACATAGCAAGGCCCACGAGAGAGTGCGGTGGCCTTAGTGGGCCTGCGAGGCCTCCCCCAGCCCTCCCTCTAGTCCCCTCTGATCTGTTCAATACACCCAGCGTTAGTTTCAGAGTCAGACCCCCTGATGCAGAGTGAACACTACTGGGTCCCCAGCAGCCCGTGCGGGGTGCTTTGCAGAGAGGACCTCATTTTACCCTCATGACAAGGCAGCAGGGTAAGTGTTTGTTCCCTGGTCTACAGGATCAAGGAGGCTCAGACAGGGAGTGTGCAGATTAGCCACAAACCCACCGCAGCCCTGGAGTCATGTCCCCATTCACATCTGTCCATATAGGGGTCCCATACTACTGCCCGTAACCATGGGGCCAGGTACATATGTCTTGGCGGACATGTTACCAAAAGTCTCCTTCACAAGTGTGCCTGAGGCTTAAAAGGGACCACAAATCCTTTATGTCCAGAACCAGCCTCTGTTTTTCATTGGCCACGCTCATTGAGTCCCTTTGGACCTCCGTTTCTGTATCTATCAAATGAGGACCACGGTCCCCGTTCTGTTTGCTGCCCCAGACTATGAGACAGCAGTGCCATGGGAAGCTGAAGAACATTGTGTTCTTATGATGTGAGGATGATGATGATGGAGAGAGACCAGCGAATCGCAGGGCTTGGAGTGACCTCCCCAGTCTCCGTGGGTGCCCCTGACCCTAACTGTACCGTTGGCAACTGCTCAGAGTTCCCGGAGTCCTCACCCACAGCTGCACAGGGCATCTGAGGACACACAATCTTCTTCCCAGCACTTCCATTGACCTGAATTGGCCAGTTCTCCCCCTCCCTACACTGAGCCAATGATACATAAGTGTGGGAGGTACATTTGTTTCACCTTTGGCCATGCCCATCTGCTCCCATCTTGATCTCTGTGATCTCCTGCTCACCCTCTAAATCCACCTCCAATGCTGCTTCCCCTGAGAAGACTTGCTGAACCTCTTCTTAGGCACTGCTTCTTCTCTGTGCTCCCTCACACCAGGCCAACACTCCGGGGATCAGCCAGGAGCCAGGCCCAGGACAGGCAGCCCAGGACAGGCAGCCCTGCCAGTGAGCAGTCACAGGCCCAGAAAATGATTCCTCCCTCCCAGGCAGGGGTCAGCAGTGCTGGGCTTGCCTCTTCAGTCTCCCCCACACGAGGCCAACTCCTGAGACTTCAGGTGGGACACAGAAGGGGGGGGGGGTTTGTAGGCATTTGTGTGACAGCTGTCAACCAAGTCCCTCTTTGTTGCCCAGACACAGATAGGACTTGCTCTCTCAAACTTTCCCCCAACTAAGGCCCAGTCTTGGCTATAACATGCTCAGTTCTCCTCAGGTGAGAGCAAGTAGCATCCTCTCTCATTTCACCCTTGGAGAACCAGCAGCCCTGCAGGGGACCTGCAGAGCAGAAGTTCAGGTACAAGAAGCAGCCCATGCCATCGCTGAGAAGGAATGATGTCGAATGCCTGGAAGGGAGATGCTTCCTTAAGTGGTGCCCAAATAAAAAACGGTCATGTCTTAGCCAGTGGTACTCAACCCTACCTCTGTGTGAGCATCACCTGGATTGCTTAGAAACGGCAGCAACTGCAACCATTCAAAACCTCTGGGATGGGTTATAGACACATTGCTCTTTAAAGTTCCCAGGTGATTCTGATGCACAGCAAGGTCGACACTCACTTTTTAGGGCTGGGGTTCCTTTCTCATCTTCCCGTGTATGACAAGGATTTGTCCTATCGCTGCAGGACATGGAGAAGGTCAGCACACAGCCCAGGCTCAAAGAGTGAGGCGGGGTGGCGATTTCCACAAAAGCACATTACACAAAACCAGTCGGGAAGATGTTATCCTCAAAAACACCAAGAAGTTGAGAGGGATCCCAAGCAGAGGTGGGAGATCCAGACCATGGACCCCATTATTTCCACCATGAGTAAGATGGAAGTAACCAATATGCATCCTGCCTGCCTTCCTCTCGGGGTGTGTATGACTCCTGAACGAGGAGGCAGGTAATAAAACAAACTGCAGCTTATAAGGCCTTGCACAACTATGAATTATTACATTGGATTAAAGTTGTCACTGCTCTGTTGGTTTTGTGGGCATAAAATACATTCAGCATAAAAACGAACAATTGTGAGAGAAATTCCTCTCGTTAGACTAATTTGCACCTAGAAACTGTGTATGTAGGCATCATCAGACCCAGGCTGCAGACACACCTAAATCATTCTACTCCAGCCCCTTGCAAAGGGAACCACTCCAGGGCAACTTCCTAACCTACCCCCAAGCAGCCATGTTAGATGAAGGTGAGTTTTTTGCCTTAACCAAGCCCACCTTGAACCAAAAGGCAGACATAACACCTTTGTGGCGGGGCAAGTTCTCTACCAATGTTTGCTTGAACAGTAAATGCCCCATCTGTTATTGCCTCTGTCAAGAGCCAAGTGTAGAGGAAAATCAGGCAGAGAGGCTGAGTCAGAGCAGAGCAGGCTGGGTGTCTGAGCCTCTTAGAACATCACCGACCAGGCATGTGCTAAGGCTCAGACCCCTAGTGTGGTCAGCAGGGAAGGATCCATCTCTTCGCAGAGGCTGAAACTAGCAGGCCCCAGCTGGTCCTCTCTCCAATGGAGGGGTCAGCAGACCCTGTCTTGAGCAAGATTCAGCCGCCCTTGTCCTCTTTCCTAACTTAAGGAAGCCACATGAGAGTGACCCAATCCCAATCTCATATCCTTTACTCAGTCCCACCAGCTCTGACTCACCTGACTGATGACCAGCAACACTGAGGCAAGGACACCTTAGGCCCTGGTATCAGTCTGCTTGGGGCGGCTTAGACAACTGAAATTTATGTTCTTGCTGCTAGTCTGAGATCAAGGGGTCGACAGAGTTGGTTTCTTCTGAGTCCTCTCTCCCTCACTTGCAGAGAGCTGTCTTTTCCCTTTGTCCTCACGTGGTCTTCCCTCTCTGTATCTGCATCCTAATCTCTCTCCTCTTCTTATAAGGACACTGGTCATAATGGATTAGGGCCCAAACTAATATTTTAACTTAATCACACTTCAAAAGCCCTATCTATACCCAAATACAATCTCATCCGAAGCTACTGGGGGTTAGGATCCCAACACATGAATTCTATGGGGACACAATTCAACCCACAACACTTCTGTCTTCACAAATTTCCCCAGACACCTCTTTGCTTGGCTTTCACCCCATTATAGGTTGGCTACTCATGCTTGTGTCCTGGGCTGACAAATGTGGCCTTTGGTCTTGGTCACCTCCATTGCTGAGTGCCCTCACCCATTTTCAGACTACTCCACTCTTGGGAGTCACAGGAAAGAGCCCCACCTTCACTAGGACCCCTTATTTCAGCTCCAGCTGGAGGTGTTGGCTCCTGAGCTTTACAAAGTGGGTCTGGAGTCCCAAGGCGTCTTGAGCCAAGCCTGCGTTTACAAACAAGCAATGAGACTGTAAGGGCTGCCTAGAAGCCCCCACCCCACCCTCATTTCTGAGCAATGTGCTGCTACACAAGTAGTGGTTAGCACAGCAGACTTTGGAGCAAACCAGGGTTTTGAGTCTGGCTCAGCCACTTCCTGACTGTGTGACCTGAGGCAAGTTACTGGGTCTCTTCATGCCTCTGTCTCCTCATCTGTTAAGTGAGAATAATGACAGCACCTGATTTACAGACTTTTTCTGATGATTAAATGAGTTCAACTATGGCACATAGTAGGTGCCAATCAATGTCAGTAATTGTTTACTCCTTGGAACTTGTGTTCTTCCCAAAAAATAGCATCTTCCCTGTCCATCAGGGAGCAGATCTGGCCATGGGCCTGGCTCTTCTTTCTCCCTTCCTGCTTTATGCGACCAGCCAAGGCCAGCCGAGCCCCAGAGTGCTGAGTTCCCATCACAAGAGCAGCCCCTGGAGGAACTGGGAAATTTTCACTCTAAGAATATTTAGTTCTTGGAGACCATGAAGAATGCTTTCTGTTTTGCCCCAACCCAGCCTTCCATGGGGAGAATCTTTGCTTCTTTATTTATATACATGGGATAGAATCAGAATCAATATGTAGAAATGAGAGGAGGCAGGCTTTTGCCTTAAGTGAGGAGGAATTTTCTACTAGTGAGAAATGCCTGAAGGTTAAGGTAGAGAGCTGCCAGTTCCAGCGGGTGCTCACAGGTGTTACAGCTGCTAGCTCTGTGGGGGAAGGTGCCCAAGCTGTCCCTGTGAACCTCTTCCAGTTCTGGGCCTCTTCTTCCTATTAGTTAGATGCCTTCTGGGGTCCTGTTTCTACTAAAGGGGAAATGAAGGCTCTCCCAGCTACCCTTGGACCAGTGTGGGCTGGGTGGGTTGGGCCTCCATTCTTCAGATGCTGAGAGGGTATTTTGAACTAATCATGTATGGTTTTTCCTCCCGTGTTTCGTTACTTTACCTGCCAGGCCTCTAGGTCCATAAGCATCCTGCCTTCACTGTCCCAGGGAGGGCAGACACAGCAGAAGGCAGAAATAAATGAGGCAAATTTGGAGGTTTGCATTTCAAGAATCTGGAGCTGGGACCAACACTGGAGCTCAAAAACACAAGGAGATAAAGGCTGAGGAAATCCCCATCAGCCCATGTCCTAGATGAGCACTCCCCGTGCCTGCTGGAGGTGTGCAGGGATAACACAGGGGAGGCAAGGAGCAAAGAGGCCCCACCATCCTGTCCTTGGGCTGCACCCCAAGCTTCTGGATCACCTTGAGCCTCCAAAAGAAAAGTGGCCCTAACCTCAGGACTGCCCATCCCATGTGTTGGAGCACAAGCCCTGTCCACTGGGGAAGGTAGCTGGACAGATGGGCCATGATGGGATCACAGGCCCCACGTGTCATGCTGCAGCACAAAAGTCAGTGAACTCACATACTGACAGCAGCCTGAAGCAGAGGTTCCCGGGGCCCAGGAAGTGGGGCACAGCAGACTATCTCCCATGCGCCCAAGGATGGCCCAGGAGTGGCAGCGAGAGCTGGTAGACCCAAGGACACCTTGTAGGCAGCAGGGAATGAACTGACAACCAGAGACTGGAGGGACACCACAATGTCGCAGCACACGCAGCCCACAGATGGCATCGCAACATGCCTCCCGCCTGAACCCTGATCCCTGACCCTTGCAGCCTGAAGAGCCCTGGCATTTGGACGCACCGTCGGGGAAACGGGAAACTCAGACTTGACAGAGGCAATATCTCCTGCCACTTGGTGGAATGGGAACTTGAAATAGAAATTAAGTCCAGTTATAAAAAAAATAAAAAGTCATTTCTTACAGGAGGAATTTTGATTAGAATTCTCACGTGTTCCAGCCCTCGCAGGTAAGCCTGCAGCTCTCTGGCTGGAACAGTGATTTGCTTTGCCAGCTGCATCGTTTGTCAAGATGTCAGCTCCAGGCCCTGGGAAGCAGCTACAATGCAGAGGAGGGAGGGAGTCGGAGGGCCAGTGCACAGTTTTCCTGGGCCCTAGTCAGGGATCAGCGCGATCTCCTCTGTGAGAGGCTTCTAGCTGGCCAGCTGCGGCCCAGGTCTGAATTTGACATTCTTCTGCAGCAAAGAGGCTCAGGAGCCTGCCAGCGGCCAATCCTCCATGCCCACAGCGGCTACCGCGGCTTTTGTTTCCCACTGTGGAACAATACAGGATGATGCTGGGCAACACCTAATACGGATACGGTTCCTGTCTGATGATTTCCTGCTTCCTATCTGCAGCTTTTTCCTACCTTGGGCTCTCTAGCTGCCCCTCGCTGCCCACAGGCTGCCCTCTGACGCCTCCCACAGGCCAACCCTCCTGGGAAGCCTCATTCTCTCTCCTTCAAGACATCTCAAGTTCACACCCACTGTCCTGACCTGCCTCACATGCATATACAGACTGGAATAGACAGTGCCTACTTGTTTTCTTCCCATCTGGAGCAGAAATGAGCCAACATATTCACCCTGACTTCCCCATGCAAGTTTTACAAAAAAGTGAAAAAAGGTGCCACCCTTCACCCCATTACTCAGGCCAGAAACCCAGGAGTCAGCCTTGATTCTTATCCTCCCACCAGTCTGCTCCCCACGTCCAGCCCAGTCCTGCCAGCTCTTCCTCCAAAACATGTCCACATTCATCCATTTCCCACTCACTCCTCTGCCACCTCCCGAATTCAAGACATCTGGTATCTCTCACCTGGCCTAGTGCAAGAAGCTCCTACTGGTCTCACTACTTCTGATCCTGTGCCTACATCGCGTCTTACAGAGCAGACAGTGAAATTATGTAAAATGTACCTGTGATCACACCATGGTCCTGCTGGAAACCCTTTAATGGCTTTGTGTGATATTAGAATAAAACCCACAGTCCCAGCGTGACCTCCAGGATCCGGCCTCTACCCTCCTCCCTGACTACTCTGGCTATTCCCTCTGCTCCAGCCACCCTGGCCCTCTTCCTCAGAAACACCAAGCCTGCTTCTTCCTCTGGGCTTGGCAGCCTCTGGAGGGTCCAGCTTGGTTCCTGCTGGACCCTCTACCTAGAAGGTTCTCCCCCAGATTTCTTGGTGACTCCTTATCACTGGTCAGGTCTTAAGGCAAACGGTACCTCCTCAGAGAAGCTTTCTTTGACCATCGTGTCTAGAGTAGGCCCCACCCCTCCCCCTGTCTCTCAGTGGTCCCCAGAATGGGACACACTCTTTGATTGCCAAAGAGGATACAATGAGGCATGAGAAGATAGCAATAGAATTTCCATTCTTATTCTTTTTACCCTATTTTTATAAACGTTTATTTAGGGCACGTTTTATAGTGCATTTGTATAGTGGTATATGTGCATTATTTACGTAAACATCAGCATGTATGTCTAAATGTATGTGCGTGGCAATTGTTCAAAATGTTCTGATAAACGTGCAATCAAAAAAGTTGGGAACTGCTGCTCTATTATAACACTCTATTTCATTGTCTTCCTGTCACGACGGAATGTACTTTTCATGTTTTGTGTATTGGCTCTCCCCCCTGGAACGTAGACTTCATGCAAGGCCCATCTCCCTTGTTCATGCTGTTGTTGATATGACCACCACTAATAACTTATACACTGACTTATGCGTCAACTTATGGGTTGACCACAAAGTACACGTTCATAAACAGATGTTGGCTGACTGAAGGAATGAATATACAGAGCCTTCACCAGGACCTGGGGAAGACATCCAGCTAATTCCAATATATTTTCACACTCAGGATAGGGGCAAATAATGGCATAATGGGATGCCTGCAAGACAAGATCGCTCAAAGAAAAATTGCCAAGTTTCTGAGCTTCTTACCCCCTTTCCACACCACTCCCCTGCACCCACCTACAGAGTCACAATGTCTTCAGATAACCCAGGTCCCAAGATCAGGAGAATAGCGCAGGGAACTATCAATACCTTAAACCAGTTTGATGCACTACAGCTTCCCATGAACATTTACCTCCAAACACATTACTAAGGTCGGAAGTTGGGGTTCTAGGCCCAGCTTGGCTACGAACTGTTTTGAGGGCTTGTGTAAGTTCCTGGCCCTCTCTATGTCCCTAAGTTTGCTCACAGCAGTTTTTTTTTTCCTACCTTGTTATTTGGAAATGATTTTAATACTTACAGAATAGCTGCAAGAAAAGCACGAAGAACACACACACGTGCTCATGCACTCACACCTGCACACGCATTTTTCCTGAGTCATTTCAAGAAGATGTTCTCTACACCATAATAAACGCTTCTGGGTGTCTTTCCTAACAAAGATGTCCTCTTACAATGACCGTGCGATTAGCGACCCCAGTAAGTTTACCACTGAAAACAATACTTTTATCCAATCTGCTACCAGCACTGTATTCTAAAAGCATACTCAACAGCGGTACGCCTTCACATGAAATCGTACGCATGCTCCCACAGATGAAAACAGGAGGCTCACTCGGAGTGGGAGGCAGCAGAAGGGCTGTGTATTCATTTCCTGCTGCCTCTGCAACAAATGACAGGCTTGGTGGCTTCAAACAACACAGACTTACTGTTTTACAGCTCTGGAGGTCGGAGGTCTACAGTCAGTCTCAGAGGGTCAGAGTCAAAGTGTCACGGGCTGATTCCTTTTGGAGGTTTCAGGGAGAATCCATTTTCTTGCCTCTTCTACTTCTGGAGGCTGCCTGCGTTCCTCAGCTCACGACCCCTTCCTTGAATGACCCCACCTTTTTGCCTTCATTCTTGCATCTCCTACTTCCACTTTGATCTCTTTGCCTCCTTCTTATAAGCATCTTGAGATCACATTTGACCCTCCTGGATAACCCAGGAGAAGCCCCACCTCAAGATCTTTAACTTAATCACATCTGCAAATCTCCTTTGCACCAAAGGTAACAGGTTCTGGAAATTAAAACACGGATGTCCGTTTGGAGGGCCATTATTCAGTCTACCACAGGACACCTAGGAGCAGGTTGTAGACTGCACAAAGGCCCCAGAAATGCAGCCTGGGGTTCACTTGCCAAATCCTGCACTGTTTCCTTCGGAAAATGGCCCTGTCTGATGCCAGACACGTGCCCAGAGGCCCCGTGTAGCCAGCTGGCAGCCAACTCCATCACCCCTCTTTCCCTCCAGGTCCCCAGAGACTCCTTTGAGCAATGCTTACATTTCTAGGATCTGTTTAAAACCCCAGGGCCCCACTGTTAATATGGCTCCTGGCTCTGACGTGCTACATTTCGATGCCACGTGGAACTGGGTCCCAGAGCTCTGGGGGAACAGCTGTCCATTTGTGCACGCTGTGTCCAAAATATAAAGGGAGCCCCTGACAGGCGGCCAGGCCCACCCCAAGGAGAGCCCCAAAGACACACACTCGGAGCTCCCTGTGCCTCTTGGTCCTGTCCTCACTCTCACCTTCGTGGTTTTCCCAAGCTGAGATCTCAGCATCCATCATTCCTTACCCAGTTGCTGACCCAAGACTCCCTCGAGACTGCTTCTGTTCAGCTGTGCAGCCCTGCCCTTTCGGAGCCAGGCTGAGAGTCCCCAGGAATCTCTGAAATTGCTCTAGGGGAGGTCTCCCTTTGTCACATGCCATCCCACCCTGGGGCCCCTGCTCCGTGGCCTAAGTTCACATACTCCAGCTCTGTGGTGCACTGGGGACAGCTCAGGTCCAGTAGGACAGATGAGGGCACCTTTGTGATAAGAAAGGTATGGCATGGGAACTGGAAGGATGTTTTTGCAAACCTAGGCTTGCTCTGTGGCTGTGTCAGCTGAAGCTATTATTGATCTGTCCCCTCTCAAAGCCACCAAGTCATCCCTGTCCCCTCAAAAGTGGCACCAGAAGGGCTTCTGCCTTCCCAGGTTTTACCTGCCCTTGCATTTCCATAATTACAGTTAGCTTGGTAGTGATGACTCTTTATTTTTCTCCTCGGCCTCACCTCCTTCTCTCCCCTTTGTCATCCTCTTCCTCTTTCTCTTTGTTCTTCTTCTTTCTGAGAAATCTTTAGATTCTGTAACCCCAGCCCAGAAAAATCTCTGTTCCTGATTTCTCATCCATTTCCCATTTGGGAGGGTTCACATTGATGTTCTCTAATTCAGAGTCCCTCCCTAGCTATAATTGCATGTCTCCTGCCTGCAGGATAGCTGGGCCACCTTGGTCCCTGCTGAATCATCCTGCAGACCTACAGACCATGATTCTGTCCAGGACACTCTGTTCTGTAGTCACACCTACATGGATCCCCTGGCACCTTCTCCCACAGACATCCGGTGCTCAGCTCCCAGCAGAACCTGAACCCCAAGGCTCATTCCAGGCTGCTCCTGAATATATAGCAAGCTTGGGAGTTCCCTCTCTAAGGAGAGACACATGCGCCTCTCTCTACACTGCTGCAATTCCCCTGACCCTTGGAATAATAACCTTCCCAGACACCACTACTGTCAGCACCACGACCTCCCGCCTGTAGCCCCAACATCCATAGGCCAGCACGTGGTGTCTCAGCTCTGCCCCCCACATCCAGGCAGCCCCTGCCCTGTACTGGGACTGGCCCAGCTAAGCCCCAGACACCAAGCAGGCTGTTCTCTGCTGCTGACAGGCCAAGGCTTGGACCCTCAGCCTGGGAGGCTTTGAGACCTAAAACACAAATGTGGGGACCAGCAACATATGGGCCACATGCCTCATTGGGATGGAGATGCGCCCACAATGCTACCAAATTTTGCTCCATCTCAGCTATCAAAAAGGAAAAGGTAGGGGGTCTTTGATGTGCCCACCATCTATCCTGCTCCTTTTCCCCTGGAGACAGAATTCACATTTTGCCTATTTCATAGGCAAGGTAATTAATGCCTTTCAAATTTTACCTTTTCTTTTTTGAGGAATCCAAAGGTTCATTTCTGGAATCAGATTTATGTTAAAGGCTTTTAAAATTACCTTGCAAATGAGTTTCCTCTCTAGCAGAACAACGGAGACCTAACAAACCTGCTAAATTGCTCCCCGGCCAGTGTTAAATTGATTCAAAGGCTGAGGACACGGCCACACCAGGAAGCCCAGGAGGTGGACGGCTGGGCTGCAGGAGTGTGCAGAGGAAATGCCAGACAGTGGCTTCTCTGCATCCAGCAGGCCATGGGACCAGCAGCCAAAATGCCCAGAGCCTGTGAAGACAGGGAGCCTTCCCTTGGAGAGTAAGAGAGGGTGGCAGCTCCCTCAGGCCCCCAGAGGTCCAGCCAGCCTGAGGTGACCCAAGGCAGAGACACCCTAAAGAAGCTTCCCTTAGTGCATGTCCTGTGAGGGCATGGGGGTGGGCGTGCTCCAGTTCAGATGGTGGCTTGCTGGTGGGCCCTCTCCCCACCATGGCCACCCTCAGCCCAGCCAAACCTTACTTTCCAGATAGGCAGTATGGGCAGCTGGGCCTTGAGTCTCTCCTCTCCCCCTAGTTTTCTATTTTTTTAAAAATGCATTGTGAGCATTACTCATGATAGCCAAAAGTAAAAACAATCCAAATGTTCATCCACTAATGAGTAGATAAACAAAATGTAATTTTTTCCATCCAGTGGGATATTCGGCCATAAAAAGGAACGGGTGCTGATACATTCTACAGCATGGACAGACCTTGGAAACATCATGCTAAGTGAAAACAGCCAGTCACAAAAGACCACATACTACATAATTCTATTTGTATGAAATTTTCGGAACAGGCAAGTCAGCAGGCACAGGAATTAGACTGGTACTCGCCTGGTGCCCGGGGTGGGGGGGCGTGTGGAGAGGGCTCAGTTTAACACCGTGAGGTTTTCTTTCTGGGTGATGAATATGCTCTAAAGTTTATTATAGTGATAATTGCACTACTCTGTAGATTTACTAAAAACCATTAAATTGGGTGCTTTAAATGGGTAAATTGTATGATATGTGAATATATCTCAATAAATCTGTTTTTCTAAAAATGCATTATATGCGGGGCGGTCGGCAGGGATGCTGGCACAGAGATGAGCTTTGTCTCAGAAGGGTGGCGCCCAGCTCCCAGCTCTGCAGTTTACATGCTGAGCAACCTTGGGCAAGCCGTTTAGCTCCTCTGGTTCTCTGTCTCATCTGTAAAGTGGAGCAAATACCGTCCTCCTCAAACGGTGATATTAAATAAGGAGATAATGTGTGAAACCCCTAGCCTGGGCTCTGATGCAGACCAGGGACTCGACAAAATGATAGTTGTTACATTAGGTGGAACAGGTGACTCTGAGTCACAACAGCTGGATTCTCATCCCAGACTAGCGTTGCTTTGCTGTGTGACCCTGTGACAGCTCTTAGCCTCCCCAAGTCTCTGTGTCACTGGTCGTACTGTGGGGCGATAAGCTGACTTCACAAGATTGAAAAAGGGCAATAAGGTAGCAGTGTGGATGTCCTGCTGGGGTGGGAAGGGGGAGGGATGTGTTACATTTAGGTTATGGGTACGCCGTGCTGGGCAGTTGTAGAGGCTGAGAGAGTGCGGCTGTAACTAAGAACACTTTCCCCTGAGGCTGCTGCATGCCAGAGCCAGCCAGGGGCAATTCTGGTGCAGGAACAGGGCTTTGCACTCTGACTTCCATTCTGAGACAGGGGTCACCACAACTGGCTTTGGTATCCATAGGCAGAATGAGATCTTCTCAGTGGCATGTCTTTGACTTAAACTTGGAGTGAGCCAGTTGTGTCTAGAAGCTGACACTCCACACAGAGTCATGGCCTGGCTGCCACCCAGCCCAACACCACAGGCATTTCCCCTGGGTCATCTCACACTTTCACAATTGTAATTTGGCAAATATTATTTGGAACTTTCTCTGAGGTTGACCCTGTGCTTGGCAGTGGATGTAGAGAGATGAATTAACAGTCTCACGGGGGAGTCAGACTCTTCAGTAAGTGATTCACATATAGCAGTGTGGGCGTCATGCTAACTGGAGGTATAAGCAGGATGCAGTGGGAACATAGGGGAAGAGAATTAATTTTGCCTGGAAGGAACAGGGAAGCTTCCTCCAGGAAGTGTTATTTGAGCTGGCCTTGAGGACCATGAAGTGGGTAAGGATATTTCTGTTCAATGGAACAGCAGAAGAAAGAAACAAGGTTGTAAAGTCATGTGACCTGTGGGTAAAGCCCAGGGTGCTTGGAGAAGTGGGGTGTGCCTGCATGGCACATCACATTCTCCAAAGATGGCTGCACCAATGGGATTGCCTCCCACGCTACTTCTCTTCTCACAATATGACATTGATACTCCTCTATCAAGAGATGGGAGTCTTTGTTCCCTCTCCTTGAACTTGGGTGGACCTTTGGAAGCCCCTTGACCAATAGAATATGGCAGAAGTACGGAGTGTGGCTCCCAATGCTAAATCATAAAAGGCATTGCAGCTTCCACCTGGCCTCTTAGATTGTTCATTCTAGGGGAAGCCCAGCACCATGCCATGAGCACACTCACGCAGCCTTGCAGATAGAAATTGAGGCCCCTAGGTAACAACCAGCACCAGCTCATCAGCTGTGTGAGTAAGCCAGCCACCTTCCAAACTGATCTTCCAGACTCAAGCTTTCAGAAGATCCCAACAGTCATCTGACTGCAGCTGATCTCTGACTCCAACATGAGAGACCCCAAGCAAGACCTGCACTGTCAGGTTGTTTCTGGATTTCTGACTCACCCAATCCATAAGCATAATACGTGGCATTGTTTTTTATTAAATATTTTATTGTTGTTCTTTTAACAGTTGTCCCAATTTTCCCCCTTTGCTCTGCTCCACCCAGCCCACTCCCCGATCCCACAGTCAATCCCCACCCATTTATCCAATTTCATGAGTCATACATACATGTTCCTAGACTAGTCCCTTTCCCTTCTTTCCACCTTTACCCCCCTCCCCTCACCCCTCTGGTCACTATCAGTCTGTTCCATGTTTCCATGCCTCTGCTTCCATTTTGCTCATTTGTTTGTTTTATTCATTAGGCTCCTCTTATTGGTGAGATTATACGGTATTTGTTTTTCACCACCTGGCTTATTTCACTTGGCATAATATTCTCCAGTTCCATCCATGATGTCATGAAGGGTAGGAGCTCCTTCTTTCTCTCTGCTGCGTAGAATTCCATTGTGTAAATGTACCACAGTTTTTTGATCCACCCATTTACTGATGGACACTTAGGCTGTTTCTAGCACTTGGCTATTGTAAATTGTGCTGCTATGAACATAGGGGTGCATAGGTTCTTTTGAATTGGTGATTCAGGTTTCTTAGGGTATAATCCCAGCAGTGGGATCACTAGGTCAAAAGGCAGTTCCATTTCTAGTTTATGGGGGAAATTTCATACTGTTTTCCACAGTGGCTGCACCAGTCTGCATTCCCACCAACAGTGCACTAGGGTTCTAGCAGATGTATCTGTGAAAATACTGCTGTGTGGGATACCTGAGATTTTACTGCCTCTGTTCTCCTCTAGGACCTTTATGGTGTCACAACTTATATTTAAGTCTTTCATCCATCTTGAGTTTATTCTGGTATATGGTGTAATTTGGTGGTCTACCTTAATTATTATTTTTTGCATGTACCAGTCCAGTTCTCCCAACACCATTCATTGAAGAAACTGTTTTTACTCCAGTGTATACTTGTGCCCCCTTTGCCAAATATTAATTGACCATAGAGACATGGGTTTATTTCTGGGCTCTCTATTCTGTTCCATTGATCTGTGTGTCTGTTCTTATGCTAGTACCAAACTTTTGATTACAGTGGCCTTGTGGTATAGTTTGATATCAAGTATTGTGATTCCTTCTACTTTGTTCTTTTTTCTCAAGATTGCTGAGACCATTTGGGGTCTTTTT
>VMDR010004381.1:0-60666 GCA_007922815.1 Macrotus californicus | reverse complement strand
GTTCGATGAGGAAGTCCAGGACAGGCCAGAGCTGTGACTGTTGGCCGGCGCTGCACTTAAAGATGTGGGGAGTGTGATGCCTGCGTGTCGTGCCCATTTTTCCCATGGCAGTTCCCCGGGAGATTTTCAAACAGGTTTCGGGAGGTGCACCCAGGCCTGACATCCCCCCGGGCTCTTGCACGACTGGGCAGACCCAGGATGGAGAGTACACTGCCTTTGCTTACTCGCTGGTCGTGTTTTCCCTTCCTCCCGTGCGGGGTTGTGCAGTATAGGGGACCCAGGTCTGCAGCTTTTGCTTCCCTTTCATACATTGGAGTGGAATGTGTTTGCTCTTACTTTTCTTCTCTGTATGTCTTGTCATCCAGAAGGTCTTGATGAAGCAACTACAAAGGGCCAGGCAGGGCCCCGTGCAATGAAGATTCAGTCTGGACTCAGGTGAGCATGGTGTCTGAGCTTGTGGGGGTCTCTCCTGGTGGGAGACTTGCCTGGTTCCCATTGTCTTGTGAGAAACATTGCAGCGAACTTTGGGGGCCATCAAGGTCTGTAGAGAAACTTTCCTACCGAGCCTCCTCTCTCATGCTCTGTGTATCCTTTGCTGCATCTGGAACCTACCTCGTACCCACGCAGAGGCCCTGGCAGCGGGCCCCTGGCCACCTCTCGCCCCTCCGTTGGTTGCGTGTGGAGGGGCTGTGAGGAGCACAGGCCAGGGCACCGAGAGGGGTTGTGTGTGGCTCCGACTGGCCTCCGGCACGGACTAAGTTCAGTACAGTGACCAAACACGAAAACATTACTTCAAACTTCTTTGTAAACACACATAGACACCCCCACACGCATAGGTAAATGTGTGTGCAAAGGACTTACACAATATTTCCTCACTGGGTCACTGTAACAAAGTTAGTAAATATATGTAAGTAAACATATCTTTAATATATATCATATTTCTAGATTTATTCCTATACATCTCTATATTTCTACATATAAATAATATGGATTAAAATATATCTGCATATTTATATATTTGTCTACAAAGCACGGTCACATGTTTTCTCATTGTACTATCTGTTACATACTTCATGTGTTTGTATTTATTCACATGTTTTATATATGTATACACATACACGTGTCCTAACATGTATATGTACCTGTTTTCTTAGGGTTTATTTCTCTACGGTAACACAGTCAAAGAAGAAAAATAAAAACATAATAAGCTGCCCATCTGTCAACCAGAAGCATAAAGAAATCAGTCTTCGTGGCGCCCATCTGCCACGTACTTCTCTTCCATGCAGACTGCTAACTCCTCTCTTCCTCGCCCGTCCCCTCCACTTCTGGCTGAGTGATGCGCCTCCCCCTGCAATTCCGGGCCCTTCGTGAAGTAAATCAGCCGGACCTGCCAGTGTCCTCGGTTTTGTCTCCTTATTTGTAGCACCAATTTTTCATGTCAGTCCGCAGAGACACCCCCGTGAGGGGCTGGGGAGATGGAGAAGGGCCCTCGCGCCCACCGGGGCCCCTCCCACAGGTGCCCGGGGAGACATCCTCGTGTTTATTTCCGTCCCACTGCTCTCTGAGCCTTGTGAGGGCTCTGGCCTTCCAACCCAGGCTGGGTCTCGCATCCACGATGCGTGCTCAAATGGGAAGAGCGGGCGCACCCCTCCCAGAGCCTCTGTGTGAGGGGTTGGTGGCTGAGCAGGGAGCACACGCCGTGCCCAGAAGCCATGGTGGCGTGACAGTGTGTGCTCTCACTTCCCCTCTCGTACGTGTGCGGTGCCCTGCTCTGGACGCGTTCTGCCCCTTCTTTCCTGTCTCCTTTTTCACCTGCGGGCCTTCCTGTCGGTCCTCACTTTAGATGTAGTTCGTCTGCGGTCGATGCCTCGCAGCCCGTCCTTTGCTGTGATGTCCGGGGCTGCGCAGCATAGCACGTGGGGAACGCGGGAATGGCTGCTCCCTGACCGGGAGCTTAGAACAAGAGATGCCCTTCCCAAATCCCCTCTTTTCTCCCCGTCTCACTTCTCTTTCTGATTTTGTCTCGTTCAGCAAACACACCGACTCCAGGAGGTCACAGACGGAAAAGGCCCTCGTGTTTGTGCCCTTGGAGAGCACTCAACACAGCCTCGACTGTGCTGCTTCCTGGCCCCGGGCCGGTCAGTCTCCAAAACTCTGCTGCAGCAAAGCCCCTCGGCGGCGCGGTGCTCTGGAGGCAGGAGCGCCGTGGCTGTCTTCAGGCTCGGGGGGGTCATTCAGTGAGCAAATTCAGACTTCAGGGCGAAGTCAGGCGTATCAATTACTGTCCTGTTTTCTCATTATTTTCTGCAACATTTAATTTTATCGACTTGCACAGAGAGAAATCAGAGGCTCACAAAACATGATCATACCTTCGTTATATCTAAGACACAATTTAAATTTTTTTGCGGGCATTATGCAAACGTGATCACTTACTTTTGGAGGAGCAAATTGGCCAGTGGGTTCTCCTCTGAGGAGAGACTGACCGTTCAAGTGAGTGGCAAAGGTGCGAAGGCCACATCTCCATAATTTAAGAGTTGATTGAATTTGGGTTCAAGTCCGTAGGTTTACCACTTTCCTGAACTTTCTAGGCTGTGCCAGGAAATTCATAGCAGTTGCTTCATGCTTGAATCTAGAATGATCCAGGGATTTAGTGAACCATGGAACAGGCCACCTTCAGACAGTGCGGCAGGAAGACGAGACCACGGCCTTGCCAGGCGCAGAGATGCATTTGCTCGCCCCCATTTACTTTTCTCTGTACTTCTCACACGGCCAATTTTTCGAAATCGTAAAGGGGGAGCCATTCCAAATCAGGGTCCACAAACAGAAACCCCCTCAAAGTCAACTCCATCCACATAACGACGGGAAATATCAAACATAGAAACCATGAAGCTTAATTAAAATTATGAAACTTCCACCAAGAAATTAGGCAAAGAACGCAACAAGCCCACCATCGCGATTACACATCACACACTGAGGGGGAAGCCTCGGGCAGGGCGCCGTTCAAGTTCAAGGGGCCACACTGTCTGCCTGCTGAGAAGGGGCCGTGACGCAGGGAATGTGGGCAGGGAAGCAGGGAGCATGTGAAGGGTTAGCTGTCTAAGCCCAGGGCGCCGGGGGTGAAGTCAGGCGCTGAGAGCCTTCTGCTCATCGACGAGAAGGTGGAGTTTGCTCCTAACACAAACGAAGACCATCACCTTCTGCTCAAGGCACGTTCACCTCAACTGCAGTTCTCAGAGCTGGACGTCTCTCCCACTGCACTCCGCGGGCTCTTTCCAGAAATGCGGTCAGCGTGTTCGAGAGGTTTGTTACGACTACACCGATCTCCAGCCACGTCCGCATAGGAAATACCACTCGCATTGTAGGGTTCCTTTTCTTCCTTTGAATTCTGATTAGATTTGTTTGTACAGTGCCAGGGAGCAAACTAAAACACCGCGTGATAGCACAGCCGACGAAGGAACCATCCACGCTTTGAACGGAGCAGTCAGTTTGAACCCGGGCACCTGCAGGTGGTGCAAGGAGCGAGCTCCGTCACCGGCCCCCAAGACAAGAAGTGACTGCAGGCTGGAGAGCATGAGGGAGCCCACAGAGCAGACTCTTCCCGGGTTTTGTTTCTCTTCAGCCTTAACACCCAAACACGATCACAGGCAGAGCGGAGAGGTCTGGGTAGCGACCGAGTCGCCTTCCTCACAACGTGTTTGGGGTGTCGAGACTCAGACAAGAATGGACTTTCCCGGGTGGCCACTGTTAAAAAACAAAATCCAGTTAAGTGCACTGAAAGTTCAAATTGTCTTTACTTAACAATTTATGAAAAGGGCAGCATTTCATCTTAGCATTTCATAGCAAATAGGAAGGAGCTGCACAAAGTGCAAGACTTTTCTAGGCAGAAGGAGACAGGGCAAAGAGGTTATTGTAGCGAAGGGTGGACTGTTCCAGGTGAGACCACTTTCTGTGCAGATGGAAGGGGTCTGCTGGGTAGCTGACCTCACCCTGCTGACCAGGTGACCCCAGATTGACTGGGTACAGGTGCCGTTCCTGGGAGAGGCTGGAACTGCAGTCAGGTTAGGTGGTAAGTCTTGGCTTGCTGATGTGGGGCTTCAAGCAAATGACTCCATTTTGAGCCTGTTGTTTCTACGTTTACCACCACCAGTCATAGCATAGATCAGGTTCACTACGTCCTCGTCGGGTGACTGAAGCGACTGATCAATGGTGACCAAGTGAGGACTGTGTGTGAGTGAGGGTCAGGTGCCCTTCGAGGTCGAACTGGGACTGGATTTGGTCCTCCGTTCATCAGCGTCTGGGAAGTCCTGGGCCACCCCCAGCATTGCTGAGTTCCCCGGGGTTCACAGCCTCTCGGAGACACTACCAAACTCCCAGTCTGACTGCGGTCCCTCCTCTGATGTCATCTCATCTCTGCCTCACAGTGCCCTAGGTGTGGCACAGCCCCCTTGCCTCGGTTCCCCACCAGACATCACTCTTGGTGTGTTTGGCAGTATCTCAGCCCCTTCACTGAGGACTCGTGGTGGTGGAGGTGGAGGTGGCAGCCCATCTCGTCACGTGGCAGCAAGGATGTGTCACCCTCCCTGTGCGCCTGCGGCAGTCAGAAGCTGTGCAGGACACTGCCAGGGATTCTGCTGGTCCCGTGTCTCTCCTGAACCTTTGGACTCTGGCTGCATCCCATTTTCACCACAGACACCGAGCCCTCTGGGCCCTGCGGCAGGCGCCTGGGCTTCTCCTCCCGATCCCAGTCTCTGGTGGAGGGGCCACCACAGCGCAGAACAGTGTGGTGTCCCCTCAGCCCCCATCGCTCCAGAACCACAGCCTGAACGTGTAGGTGGGAAATTGGCTTCCTGCAAGGTGAAGTGTGGCCATGAGATGTGGGAGGTAGGAAAAGGGAGCAGATACATAAATCTCTCTTCTTTCTCTCGAGTCCCAAGGCTTGTTCCTGAGGAATTTGTCTGTGCATGTCCCATGCGTCAAGTGACTAACAGTTTCCCCCAAAGCACAGGGCAGCTTGGTCGTGTGTCACTCTGGCTCCTGGGACTGCACTCTCTGATGAAGCAGAGGGTTGTCACTCCCTCCTGCTCTCCTCTGTGGAACTGTCTCACTGGTGCTAGAAAGCAGGCCCCCCCATGGGCCTGGGCGGGGGTGTTGACCGCTTTGTAACAGCAGTGCTGGTGGCCAACATCGTGGGGCTAGGGTGCGTGATCGGGGCCAGAGCACTCCAGCATCTCCATGGTAGGATGTTGTCACCGCGTCATGCCACAGGGCACACTGCTGCAAATCGGACCCAGGATCTTATCGCAAGGCTGAAAGATCTAGAAAAGAAGGGAAATACACAGACCCATCCAAGTCGGGTCTCTCGGAGATCCCTGAAGCCTGGTCTTGTGCATTTGAGGGGGTGTCTGAGCCCCCTGAGCCCTTCCTGTCACCTTCTGGAGAATATGCCACCTTTCTGGTGACATCTCCAAGGGGTCTCAGTAGGTAATGTTTTCTCCCTTGACCTGACCCCCAGCCCCGACCCAACCTTCTGAGCTGTTGTGCCAGAGGCGGTTCCTGCTCACTGCGCTCACTAGGGACGATACAATGAAAGGTGTCCTCACACAGCAAGGAGACTGGTCCAGCTCAAATCAGTTCCACACATAACCGATCGCCTTTACGTTGCATAGGAACATCTTGGTGGTCCACCGTATGGGTGACATTATCTTCATTGGATCTTATGACCAGCTATCTTAGCTCAGGCTGCCAAAAGGAAATGACATAGCCTGGGTGGCTTCACCAGCAGGCATTCTTTCTCATGGTTCTGCAGACCAGCATTCCAAGGTCAAGGTGTCGGCAGGGTCTGTTTCTGGGGAGCTTTCATCCCGGCCCTTGGTGGCCACTGTCTGTGTTTTCACAGGGCTGGCCAGGGAGCTGGGAGAGAGCTCTCCGATTTCTCTTCCTGTAAGTGTTCTCTCTGACCCCATCACGAGGGGCCACTCTCATAACCTCATCTCAACCTCATTGCCTCCGAGGGCCCCACCTCCACACCGTCAGTTGGGAGTTAGAGCCTCACCACGAGAGCTTTGGGGGTGCCCACATTCCATCCGTGAAGAGTCCCGTGGACGTCCTGCCGAGAGCCGTGCGTGCCTGGGACTGGAAGACGACTCTCCTGAAGACTCAGCGTCTGGCTCTCAGCCGGCTGGTGGTTGGCCCTCCACGCGACTCTGACTCTTTGAAGAGAGGAACATGGAAAACAATGTGGCGGGCACAGACCTGAGGGGTAAGGGCTGAGGGACGAGGCTTTAAGTTCTGTTCAGTAGGAACCTGGGCGGAGTCTCGTGTGCTGTGCGTGGGGGGGATGGGGGAAAGGAGGAGGGCCAGGTCCCTGGCGGCAGGCTGACACGGAGTTGAGTGGCAAACAGGCATCATCGGAGGCACGTGAAGAGCCTGTCGGGGTGTGGTTGAAGGTGCGGGAGGAGGGCGGGGAAGACACGAGGCAGTGGCGGTTCTTGAACCTCCTGAGGCCGGGAGAGTCATCACACAGGGAGAAGGGCGGTGCCAAGGCGTGGAATGAGTGATGGGCGGGCGCCTGCACCTGGCTCTTCTGGGGATGCTGAGTCGCCATAACCAGACCAGAGATGGAGGTCCTTGTGGAAACGGAGGAAGCTCTGCTCCCTGAGGCGGGACATTTCCCTGATGAGGGAAGAACGCCTTGTTAGCTGGGTTCTCGCTCCACGGTGGAGAAAAATTCCAGGAAGCACGGTGGAGGAAAAGCACAGGTGTTCTGAGAGAGTACACAGGGAAGCCCAGTGGGAGTTGAGGGCAGATGGACATCCTCGAGGAGGTGGCATTTGATGGACACCTGAATGGGTGTGGCCTGAAGCTTGAATTGTCCAGGCGGTATGTTTTGGGGGGAAATTTAAAGTTGCCGTGAGTGTGTAATTTAATGCATATTTTCTAACATGAGAAATTATTATGATTTTTATTATTATTAATCTCATGTTAAATATGTATGAAAAGATACATTTAATAGAAGGTGGGGTGAAGGTTGGGTTACAGTTGTGAGTCGGCAAAACACAGAGTTTGTTTTTGTGCTATTATTTATTATTGTGTTGTTTTCTCTGCAAATGATAGTAACCCTACTCTTGCCCCGCCCTGTTCATGCTGTCAGTCATAATATACGTGTATGTGGATATGCATGTTCATAGTCATACACACTGAGAGCCAGATGAGTTTGTCTTTATTTTGAGAAAAAGAAGCCGAACCAATGGAATGTCTTCAATTCATGAAAGCTTATTGTCATCCACTCTGAAAATGAAGTGTTAATTCTAAGTATTTGTGAATGCTTTAGGCAGTTTGAGAAAAGAATCAGCACCCTCCAAAGCTTTACAAATTTATTCGACTTCCACAAACACAGACATGTCGAGACACCCGTCTTGAGTCTGCTGGGTTCTGGTGTCCTCAGTAAAACATGTGCGCGAGTGGCCGAGTGGCTTGTGACAGATGGCTCAGGTGCCAAGGGCGGTCGGTGTGAGGGTTCACCATCAGCAAGCGTGGCCTGGAGAGTCACGTCTACATGCTTTATACCACTGCTTCCCTCGCCCAAACCGCGTGCGGCGTGGCCGTCTTCCCTTCCGTTCCCCTCTTTCCAGTCCTGTTCCCACCACTTGGGACTTGTGAGCTGGCTGGCTGAGATTTACTCCTGTTCTCCGGTCCCTGCATTTTGGGCTGTGGCCATGACCTTGGGCTGCTTTCCCTGGACTCTTTTAGTGTCTGCCACGGACGCCACCCTCCCTCCTGAGGCCACAGCCGCGACTTTCCGTGGAGAACACAGAAGTGGAAACCAGTGCGCTGTCCCTGGCAGACATGCCTGAGGATCTCCACAAGTGATTGGGCAATCAGCTGGCAGGAAGGTTTACCTCTATGCCTGAGGGTTTGCCTCCCAGGCGCTTAGGGCCCATGGTTAGCATTCGCCGGGCAGCCTGATGACTTTCACCGCATCCCTGTGATGAACAACACCTGGCCTTCCTGGGCGGCAAGGCTGTGGGTCCCCTGCTGACAGGCCTGCATGCTGTTGTTCACTGCGGCGCCCGGAGCCTGCCAGGTGACACACCGGCACAGACCAGTGTGAATGCATGAGTGAGCAGGGCGTGAGGCTGCCAGCTCCTGTTTGCCACTGTGGGGCTGCATTCTGTCCACGCACTGGAATTCTAATGCGGGAGAGCCCATTCTGGGTGGGTCTTCCTCCACCAGAAGTTCTGTTCTCCTGGGAGGGGAGAGCGAGTTGCCGGCTGATGGAGGAGATGTGAACACTGTCAGCATGCGGGTGGCGAGTGGGCAGAGAGGGAGGACAGGCAGCTTGTGCACTGAGGGGGTTCGCAAAAAGCCTCAGGAAGAGGAAGCCCAGCTGTGGGAAACCAGCGAGCTTGGAGTTTTAGAGGGAGCGCGTTTGTTCAGGGGTCCAGCGTGTCCATCTTAGGAGTTAAATTTTGTGTTGATTTTCCCAATCTGCAATGTATATACAATGCACCTTCAGTCATTCTTGCAAAAAAAAAAGGCGCTTTGAAATTTGAAAAGCCCTGAGCTGGGCCCAGGGTGTAGCTAGTGATCGGCACACCGGGGGTCTTAGTCCTCCTGCTAGTGGGAGACACAGGACGAAGGAGTGTGTGTGCAGTGTGGCTGACGCTGAGTGCAACCCTGAGTGAGACAGCACAAGGGTGGGACGCGGGGTTGGGGGATGAGCCATGAAGAGGCTGCATTTGCGGAGAGTGAGGCCGGAGCAGCTGTGGCCGTGTGGGCTGGGAAGACCTTACTTAGTGACTTGTGTTCCAGGGCCAGCACTCAGGCAGGCGGGCTGACTGTGCCGGGGTGGAGCCGAGCAAGGACCACAGGGGACAATCAACATTGTCGGGGACATGAATGCCCACCCACTGCTGGGGGGCACCCCCGGCCTCCACAACTGCGGTCGCTCTTCCCTCAGGGCGTTGCTCCCCTCTGCCAGACACAGAGCAGCCTGGCCAGTAACCACGGGAGGGCACCCGTGGACTTACATGAAACCCGGTGAAAACCATTCACTTGGAAAAAAAATAAATGTAGAAAATAAATTCTATATTTTATTTCTGCATCCAGTGGATGTTCCTGTGCACCATGTCTTAGGGACCAGTCCCCTATTGCTCACTCTCATTGTATGTTCCGGTGATGGATAAAATTTAAATACTTCTTCTTAGACAAGCTTGGCGTTATTTTTGAACTCCATCCTGAATCTCAGACCGAATTGCCTCCTAACATCCCTCTCCCCATGCACGTTAGACACATTTGGATGTCTGGATAATTTGAAATGTAGTTGTACAGAGACTTCTCCACTGAAAATAAACTAGCCGGAAGCCAGCCAGATGAATAGAGAGCAGTGTGCCTGCGTGTGTGGCTGTGAGTGACAGCCAGTCACCCGAGCCTTCCCGGATGTGCCCTGTCTGCCCCAGTTGAACAGTCTGAGCGGAGGAGGGGGTGCACTTGAGCTGGGTTATCCAGGGTCACTGAGGCTGCTCTGTGCGGAGTGGGCTGTCGCAGAGAAGGAGGTGGCCAGGTCGCCCATGGAGACTGTCATTGTGGACGAGGCAGGTGCCCACGTAAGAAAGGTCTAAACCTGAAGAGAATGTAAGAGTTTGAGCCCCGCTGATGACAGACTCCAGGGAGCAAGATCTCAGGTGCTCCCCAGAGTGACAGCTTTGTAGCTTGTTTTATGCATTTGGATTTAAGGAGAAAGTTTAAGGAGGATTCCATGAGAAGGGAGAGACAGCCTGGCGGACCGACTGCAGGAGCGTTAAGGAGATGTTGTGCCCTCCTGAGGGTGGGTGCCCCTGCAGGCCTGTTCCTTGTGGCGTTTCAAAGGTGTGCTAACCTCCAGGCACAAAGACAATGGACAGAGCCGGCTCAAACTGGCCCCTGAAGAAGTTCCAGGCTGGGGCGTGACTGCCCACCTGCCCTGCCCTGTTAGGGATCTAGGATGAGCTAACCCTGTGCAGCTACTTTGCACAGATCCCCTTTATCTCCCTTACGTAAGGAAGGAGCACGGCTTGGGCCAACCTTGGGGAGGGACGGGACTGGGGAGAATGTAAGACTTTTGAGCCAGTGCCTGGGGCTGAAGTCCTAACCCTGCAGCCCACTGGCTGGGAGACCCCGGGCGAGGCACCAACTGTTACTTTTCCTACCCACTTGCTCTCCTTCAGAGCAGTGACGTGCCAGCAAAGTGAGATGCTGAGGGGTGTGCGAAGGCATTTCCTAAACTGGCAACACCTCCAATTCGGCATATTGCTTAGGGCGGGATCTCTCCATGAATCAGATTAGTGGGTCGTAAAATTAGTTTAGTGGGTCTCATTCAGAAGTTAAATAAAACAACATAAAAGGGAAGAGAAGGGTGTATATGTTTGGAAAACTTTGGCATGGAAACTGAGGAATGGGGCTCGGGTCGGACAGCCATGCGTCCTGTGGCCCAGATTGTGACAGTCCACAACGTCCTGTCTCTCCCATCCAGCACCTTATCTGAAGAGTTGACACAGTTAAAAAACATTCCAACCTCTAGCAATCTTAGTTAAATGAATCAATGTATATACAATGCTAAGCAGTATACTTGGAATGTAGTACGCTCTCAAAAAAAACAATTACACGTGATTATTATTAACGATAGGGTAGTGCCTCAGGAAGCTTTGCAAATTGTCATTTATCCTATGAGCATGTTGTGTTGTTAAGGGATTGGAATAAACGTGTATGGTTTGGAAAAGTTTATGTGATTTCAGATCTGTTTTTCTTTAAATTTTCCTGTTACCCGAATCCCAGAGAGCAGAAACATTTTAATCTGTTTCCACATATATTTCCGATCTCTGTCTTGCTGAGACAAGAAAGAACACTTACAATTAGGAATGGCGAGTAGAAACCAAAGGTAAGTCTTGGCAGAGCTCGCCCTGCGGTAGCCAACTGTTCCAACAACCCGAATCCCCACCCAAGCGCTCCGCACTGCGCTCTCCTTGCTCACCTCCTAGCTGCTTCTGAAGAGACTCCGCCGAGTCTCAGGTTGTCAGGCCCCCTCCAGCAGAGTCCAGCTCTCTGAGCCCTGGCTCCCCATGCTCTTGGTTTAAATATGTTTTGGGCTGATTTATTAGATGGTAGGAAGCTGTCTTCCTTCTTCAATGGTTAGTTCCAAGATGGCAAGAGGCGGGCTATTTATCTTTTTAGTTGACAGTGGCCATACTTCATTCTTCTGTCCCGGTAGAGATCCCACGTAGAGGTCTGCTGTGTCTCTGAGGATTGTAAAATTTGCCCTCCTATCGAGCTGGACTTCCCGCTGCTCTCACGGAGCTCTGGCAGGTGCATGCCTCGATTCTTTCCTGGTACCGCTGTGGATGCAGTGAGCAGGTCCAGGGTCTTTTGCATCTAGCCTGGTAATGAGTTCGTGCCTCCCATTCTGACTTATCTTTGGAGTTTCTTCTCCCAAGTGCTTTGTGACTCTAAATTCCCCTGCTTCTCTATAAACAAATGAATGCACAGAGTCGAAAGGCAGCCGTTCACTAGCTTATGGCCACAGCGTGGCTCTAAAATGCTTACACGGCGAACGCGGTTTAACGTTCTCGGAGAAGCTAACTTGTCGGTTTGTCCTTCGCACTGACCTTTTTCAGGGTCGGTGGTTTATGAGCTTTGCCTTGGTTTCAACAATCAGTAAGTGAGGATGTGTTTCATCTCCCAAGTCTTGCTCCTCCCATGAGGGAGCCCTAAACCAGCAGCCCTCCCCAGGGCCAGCGCCCTCAGACCTGCCAGCGACAAGTCCCGTGTCTGCTCCCGCCCCGTCTGGCTGTTTCATTTAGAAGTAGCCTGTGAAGTGTCTTACTGCGAGGTGGCGGTGCACAGGGAGCAAACTTCGTTTTATATTTAGTTACTTATTTTAATGTGACAGTGCACATTCAATACCTGAGTTGCAGGTGTAGAACATTGTGACTAGATGTTTCTGTAACTTCTGAAGTGATCCCCCCGGTGGGTCTGCTGCCCGCCTGGCACCTGCCACAGTCGTGACAGCACTAGTGCCTGTATTTCCTGTGCTGGACCCCGTCCACATCCCTGGGACGGATGTTATAACCAGTTCTCTGGACTTCCTCTGATGCCTTCACCGTATCCACCCAGCCCTCCAGTTCCATCCTCTGGAGATCCCCTGCATGTTCTTTGTATCTGTGAGCCTTCTTCTGTTTTGTCTGTTCGTTTTGTTCTGTAGATTCCACATGTAAACGAAATCCCATGGTATTTGCCTCTCTGTCTGACTGATTTCACTGAGCATAACACCCTTCAGGTCCATCCACGTCATCATGAATAGTAAGAATTCGTCCTGTTTCGTGGCCAAGGAGTATTCCATTGTGGATAGGCACCGCATCTTCCCTACCCACCTGCCTAGTGACGGGCACTGAGGTTGCTCCCAGACCCTGGCAGCTGTATACCGTGCTGCTGTGGACAGAGGGTGCACATGCCTTTCGGAATTAGTGTTTCGGATTTCTTGGATAAATATCCAGAAGGGAACTGTTGGGTCGTAACATAGACAAATAAAAAGATATTTCAAGTATCAGGTTTCCCTTGCAGCTACAATGTAATTCGCACATAGCGTTACCTAGTTACCTACCCTGTGCTGTCTTCAGAAACAAGCACGGGGGTATGCCTCTACATGTATTATTCTACCCGCTCTTAGGAGAAGAAAAGATAATTTACGAAAAGAGAGTTAAGAGAAAGTAGTGACTGTTTTAAGATCTCAGACGCACATTAAGTTGTCACTGATTTGCTCTTCTCTTTCTTCAGGAGATACTCCCTCTGAATTGTATGAACTTCCGCTGTTCTACAAAGCAGTGGGCCACACTCTTTCTGGCTTTCTAACGGCCACTCTCCCTTTGGTCAGGGGGCGACTACGCAGAGGCCTCATGGACGTCCCAGGGAGGAGACCTCAAATGTGACTTCTGTCCTGGTAGAGAAACAAGCAAAATAAGTGCAAGGGGGCAGCGTCGCTCGTGTGCAGAGGCTGAGCTCCGGTTCCCTCCTTTGCTCCTCCTTCCTCTGTGCTCTTCAGTCACCGCCAGAGAGGGGACAAAACCATTTACTTGAGAATAAAATGCCAAAGCACTTCTCGATCATGTTGCCGCCACTGCCGCTTCTCTCCTTCACTTTGATGTTTGAGTTTCTCTTATGAAAGCGAACTTTCTTCTTATGAAAGTGACTTTCTTCTCCTTTGAAAAGACAATCACTTTATTGTGATATGACTAGTGTGTAAGTGGCTGTATGCATGTGATAGACACAACTCTGAGTTTGGGGCTAAGTCCACACCTGAGAGGCCATCCTCGCCGTCAGGGACAAAGATGTCTCTGTCAGCTTGGAAAGTCCTCCCAGCCACTTTGTTGTTATTTTTAAAGTAAGAGCGTAGCGTAAGGTCTTCCCTCTGACACACTTGAAGTGTACCACCCAGTAGCTTTGGGCGCTGGGCTGCAGAGCGGATCTGCAGAGTGCCTTCGTGTCGTGTGGTTGGGACTCTGCTCCCTTTGATGGACGTCTCCCCGCTCTCCCTCCCCCGCCCTCCCCCAGCCCCTGGGGACCTCCGTTCTGCTGGCTCCACCTCCGTGACTTTGACTGTTGTGGATCCCACATGAAAATGAGATCATGCAATGCCTGCCTCTGTGTTGGGTCTATTTCACTTAGCACATCTTCTGAGTTCATCCATGTTCTCACAAACGGCAGGCTTTCTTTCACTTTTCGAGGCTGGATAAAATGCCATTGCACGAACACACAACATTTCCCTCGCCATCCACCCTTCATGGCCGTTTCGGCTGTTTCCATGTCTTGGCCGTATGAACAGTGTTGCAGTGAACGAGAGTGCAGGCACGTTTCTGAGATCCTGATTTCAGTCCATTCCTTTGGGTAAATCCCCGCAGTGAGATTGCGGGACGGCATGGGGACTGACGGGCTCGTGTGGCTTCCTGGCACCACTGTTCCCTGCGTGACCTCAGCTTCTCCAGCTGCTGTCTCAGTTTACCCAAAATTATCTAGCAGTTTGCTACTTAAATATTCTTTATTGAAAATATCTATAGCATCTTGTGCTTTTTTTGCCTCAGCCAGCTGTTGCTCGGTCAATTACATCCAACAGAAAAGATGAGATCCAAGCAACAATTTTTAAAAAGTAATTGTATTCATATTATTAACTTTTTGTATTTGAAAACTTAAATATGTTAACTTTTATGGAAAAATAATTATGAAGCTATAAAGATTACACATAAATGGAGTTTTACTCTAAAAATAATGAAAATATTGTATTACAAGATTTTTTGAGTAATCACCTAAAACAGTAATTTTACTCTAGGTTTTCTATCAAGGGATAAAAAATGAAAACTTCTTGATTTTATTTTATTGTTTGAGATATCTCCAACAAAGTAGTAATGTTTCAACATAAATGTGAAAGAGGAAAGCCAACAGGAAAAAAATCAGTAGTAAACAGAAAATGCAAGAAACACAAATTAAAATTAAAGATAATTATCAATTGCTCTTTATTCTCGTTTCTGAAATTGCTGACTTGGTTGACGGATAATGTAGCTTCAAAAACAAATGAGTGTGTGCATCTGTGTGTGTGTATCCTCCCGATACTGCTGGTCTGGTTACTCTGTCTCAATCTCTGGAGACCATAGCAACATATCAACTTACATCCAAAATCACAGGAGTTTAGAAAGAGTTGTAATGGATTTAAAGCGCATTGCTTCAGGCCGACTTGAGTGTCAGGAAGCACTGGCTCGGGCTGTGCGGGGTATCTCTGTGTGGCTTCAGTGGGTACCTTCGGATTAAATCAGCGGCAAAAATTCATTCTTCAGTCAGAAATGAAAATCCATTTCCTAAAGTCTCATCTAACAGTGAGCCAAATGGGTTTTCTGTTACGGTGTGTGATCCCAGAGAGGGGAATGTAGCAACCAAACTCTTCAACGGGGGCTGAGATTGCAGCATCCCGAGCCCCTCCTTGAACACGCGACACCATTTCAGCCGCATCACGTTGCCTGGGCCACGGGCCGCGGGAGTGAGTCCCCCATGCTGTTTTCTCACGCCTGCGTCCTGACAAATGCCTCCTGACCCAGCGGGTCTTGTTGTACGTACTCTGACCGGCTTCCGCTTGGCCCAGGCCCCTCGTCCCTGTTTTCTGTGACTTGTGTGTGAAACATTTATGGTGGGCACCGAAATCTCTTCAGGTACATTGTGTTATTTCAGTACAATGGCGGTCACCTTCCCCAGTTCTGAGAATGCCATGGTTCCTGTTTTACTGGTGGTCTGTGCTTAACATGAAACGCTTCACAGGTGACAGTTGAGGCAGCCCCTCTCGGGGACAGTGTTTGGCGAGTTCTTGTCATTTAGCAGGGGTAAATGTCTTTGTCTTTATATGGCATCTGCTCTTCCTTCGTCACTTGAAGTCATTGTGCTGTCTCTTTGATTTTGTGTGAAGTGCATCTTTAAAAACTGGTAGAAGGTACGCTGCCTCTATGAGTTGATAAAACTGATTTTCTCCCCTATTCTCTGGGAAGCTCAGTAACCTTGACACCTCCGGAGCCCGGCCTCCCGAGGGTAGACCCTACAGGCTCAATTATGGTCGCTCAGAAGTCCTGCCTCACCATCCCTGTGTCCATGCCCTTTGTCATTGGTGGTTTTCAAATATTTGAAGACTCACCTGCTCTGAGGAAGAGCCCTCAGGTGAAATTAATAAGCAGCTTTAATATCAGTCTGTTCCAAGGACATAAATATGATTAATGCCGCTTATTAAATTAGAGTGAATCACTTCCACAGAGGAATGTACCAGAAGATCAGATGTTTCCATTGTAAAATACCCCCTCATTTATTCAGTAGTAAAAGAACACCAAGTATAACGTGACCACTTAAACATGCATAAGAAAGCTGCAGGTGGTGGTAGAGGGAGTCACATGTTTCTCCAACAGTGTCACAATGCTGAGGGAGGAGAACCCGACGCAGACACATGCTTGTACGTGCCATGCACATACATGTGTATCAGAGGAGGGATGAGAGGAGGCAGGCGGGTGAATCGTGACACCGTGGCAAGAACGAGCACAGGATGGAAAGCCCCCGCCCTAGGCTGAGTCGTGGCGGTTCGTTCAGCACGTCTGACTGTCCTGCGACTTCCCGGAGTCCCTCTGCTGTGCTGGCCGCACTCGCCCGCCAGTGCGCAGTGCGCTCCGATGTCCGGGGCGTTGGCCGTGCCTGCAGTGTGGCCTCGACCCAAGGTTGCATTCGGTGTTCATGACTTGGGTGTGGTAAGAAGCGACCTTGTATTTCACACTCGAGAGTCATGGAATGTGTGGGTCCTCCTTTTTATCTGAACTTGCCTGCGAGCACGGCATGTTCTCTTCAGAGCTCCTCTGACCTTGTGCTAGCTAGCGATGCCGCTAATGACCACACACTCGTGAAGTGCATTTTCCATCCCCCAGTGATCAAAGGGGAGAGATTTGCCACAATTCCCCCGCTGCTCACACCGACGATCATTTCCAGTCTCCTAACAGTCCCTTCACTCGCACAGCCCAATCCTGAAGACAGTGCCTTGGGCTCTGAGGACAGCAACCCCCACGTCTGGTGCTGACTTCTGTGCCAGTCGCCTTGGTGTGTAGCTGACATGCACTGAGTCTCAGTGGCACAACCATAGGCGGGTCCTCACTCCCATGGGGCTGATGTGCCTGCAGCCGTGGTTCTGAGGCAGCGGCAGCCTGGTCTGATCACAGCCCCAGGTCAGGGCCACACCCTGGTCCAGCCCAGTCTCCAGACCATGCTCTGTCTTATTCAACAGCCCAAGCTGCAGGGGCCTTGGTGCTAGGGTGCCGTTCTTTTTGGGGGGGGTTGGCGGAAGCTGAGAGGGCCGTCTGACCCCCCAGACACAGGTGAACCCCTGTTTACACTGCATCGGCTGTCTCAAGGGGCAGGGCTGCCCCGCAATCAGGGGCTGCGAAGGAGCCCTCTTGCACCGTGGTGGACATGTGAGTGGGATTCTCTTCCCGGAATGAGATTCCAGAGCCAGTCATCCAGGTGACGCCTCCTTGCCCTTTCTGAACTGCGGTCCTTTCTTCACGTCGTGTTGCCCGTCACTGTTGTTGGTTGACTTCCATTTCTACCACTAACTTCTGAGCCACAAAACATAAATAAAATGACTTGTCTTCTCTGCATTTCCTCCGTTCACCTGGGCAGATGTCACCCAGCTGGCCTTCTGTGAAGATGCTCCCTGTTCATTTGTGGATGACAGAGAGATGGAAACAGAGTTGCGTCCTGAGATGCGCTTGTCATCTACTGGAAGCAAGGATGTTAGTGAGAAGGGTTATCGGGGCAGTGCGCCCCCTTGCTTGGCTCTGTGAGGCCTCAGCCAGATCTCAGACCCACTGGTGGGTCACAGGGCCTGTTGCAGAGGAAAGTGTGGCCACTGGTCTCCCACCTGCTGCTGCTCCTCAAACCATCTTTGCCCAGCCATTCACAACCCACTTCACATCCCTCCTGCATTGCAGTTCTGCCTTCGAACGTGCAGATACAGACCTGCTAAGTCTCTCCCTCTTATTCTGCTCATGTTATGACCTGTGACTGTCCTGGACACTGTAATGTCATTTTAGGAAGGTATTTAAATGATAAGAGGTTTATTGATCTCAAACATGTGGTGAGGAAATTAGGAGACAATATCAGTATAGCATTCATTTTTTTGTGCATATTAATCTTTTTTTCTTGGTTTGTTCTTGTGTTTATAAAAAGATATTTATCTCATTTGGCTAATGTTTAGCTTTACCCTTATGACACAGGAACTTAAGAAAATTTAATAAGATGAGACCAGCCCCAACCGCACATGCCTCGTTGTCCTCTCCAACGAAGCGTCACTCACAGCAGAGAAGATGCACCAAGTGCCCCCGGGGAGCCCGGACGGTGACTTGGAGCAAGTCCACCGTGCACACAAGCAGTCTTTTAAGCATCCGGCTCGATCTTAAAACATGTGTGTTTCGAAGGTTTCATGAATTTCTCTCTTCTCCCGCGAAATGTCTTTGGACCTCTGGGGTGATGTATTCTAGTTCCGTAGAATTAGAGGGACAGTAGTTACTCAGTATTGGTTTCTTCCTTCTTTGCTTATAAACCATCAGTTCTGTCCCCAAGTCTGCCCTCCCAACCTAGCCCACATGGGGGCAAGGCTGCTGTCTCCAGAGCAAGGGCTGATATTGATGCATCTGCCCCAGTCCTGGAGGCTCATCTTTGCCACTCATGGATTTAGGGGTGCCCCTGTTCCTGGGAAGGGCGGTACTGGAAAATTTGCCCTTGTTCTTAAAAGACAGATGGTAACCTGTTGGCCTTGTTTACTAGACACTCTTGTGCCTGGATGTGGCATCTCCAACAAGTGCCATGGTAGATATTCTGTAGAGTACTAGAGGGCCAGTCTGAGCAGAAAGCTCCTCTGAGGGAAATGGTGGGCCCCCAAATGGGAAAAATCTGGGGTTTGGAGGTTCACTGTGTCTCTGGAGGAGCTGACCTTGGAGCCCTGGGGACCTCCTGCTGTATGAGGTGACAAGATGTTGTAGGACAGTGAGTTTGGGTTTTCGGACACTTCAGGAGAAGGTGTTTGTACTAGGTTATCCCCAGACCTTTCAGAAAAGTCGGTGCTGCAGGAAGAGGCTCAGTATAACCACATGAGTCTCTGTCTCTCACCGCCTGTCTTTGAATCCCCAAGATAACCCACACCTGCATTTGAGAAGCTCACGCCACCTCCTCCTTCAGGGTGATGGGGCCTTCAAATGTAAGGCATGTACTTACTTGTGATAAAGTATGCAAATGGTAAATTTATAAAATGGACATCCATGGGTCAGTTACAATAAATGAACCCTCATTCCACAGGTGTATGTGGGTGTCATTTGGTAGGGGTAGTCTGGTGACGAGGCTTAGGTTTCATTTTGGGGGATTTTATTCAAGTCAGCACTAACAGAAGTGTTTTGTGTGAATAAACATATGTCTTGTGGAAGCTAGTTCATTTTCCCCAAAGTCTAAAAGTACGTAAAATACATTCTGTATACAATGTAAACAGGTTGTTTTATTTGTAACATCTTAAATCCTTGTTGCACTCTTGCGTTCCATTCTGTCTATTCCGCATCGACACTAATTTTCAAACAAGGGCTTTGATATGTAACGTGAGGAGGAGCCCCCTGGGGCTGCTCCAAAGCTTCTCTCTCTGCTGTATTTTCCGGGGCTGCCGCTGTGCAAATAGGGCTGGGGAAAGAGACATCTGCATTTTCCCTCTCAACTGCTCCTTTAAAAAATACATGAGATTCTTATTTTTCTCTCCGTGAATTATGGGATTCAATGGGATGAAAATCATTATGACTGCTTTGATCCGTGCGTATTAATTCTGTCGTTTCTTCGTGGCTTCCTTAAATTTTTATTACACAGGATCTGGTTTATATACACAGTGCCAGCAGTCACTTGGAGGGGACACAATAAAGTGACTTGAATTCAATCCCAAGTCAGTATTTTAGGACCGAACACTAAAGTAAATAGGTTTTATCTATTCTCTGGAAATTCTGTTAGGAATGGATTTTTTCTCGTATTCCTTTTGTTTACGTGGAATGAATTTTTCTTACAAGTTTATGTGTCAAATCCCATTCATTTCTGGGAAGAAAGTATATGGCTTAGTTTTCGAAAAGAAACCTGGATTGTTTTTCTGATGGAACTTTTTTGATAACTCCACGTCTTTTCAATCATATTCTTAAATTCAAGAGTTGGAACATAACGAGAACGAAACTGAGGTCAGGTGGAGGGGTGTCCTCCCACCTGCGTTCTCCCTCCCGGGCTCCCTCTCCCCGTCTCACCTTCTAAGGTCCTGGCCTCCTTCAGTGCCTCTCCGTCCGACACAGCTCCGATCGCGGGGCTTGGATTTTAGTTCCATCACACTGCAGTGTGGGCCGTCAGAGCACCTGGGCTGGGCTGCCTCCCTTCCTTTAAAACAGAGTAAAAAGGGCAGCGACTTCGCTGGGCAGTTTGGCCTATCGGCTCTCAAAGCAGCGGTCAGGAACAAAACGAAGTGCTCACCACCAGGGGCCCCAGAGAGCGAGTCGGTGCTGAATCTTACTCCTTTCAGGTGGGCTCCTAGGACCACTCGACTGAGAGAGCGTGTGCATTTCCCGCTGCCGCATCCCAATGCCACACACGAGAATAGGAGTCGTGTGCAAAGGTCACAGTGCAGCCTCGTGATGTGGTTGAGGCTCAGCCACTGGTCTGGGGCTGCCTGGGGACACCTGGGGACTTCGTGTCCTCCTACTACCAGCAGGGCCTCGCAGCTGGACACCCATCAAAATGCCAGTTGCAAACTGGCCTTTGAGAGCATCAAGCAACTAATTTTCCCGGAGTCGATTTGACCATCAGAGGCCACTGACTGTTGGGTGTAGGCGTCTCCTGGTCCGTCGAGTGTAGTTACGGGTTTGTGCGCTTGGGCTCGTGGCTGCCGGCAGCGTTTGGGTCTCTGGAGCGAGACGGGTTTCTGGTGAGCCAAACTTAATACACAGACTCGCTTTTACGTTATTATTATCACCTTCCCAAGCGTCCTTTGCCTCGAAGAGTGCAGGTTCAAACCACACAATTGCTTTTTCTGGTTTCAAACTGGCTCGACGTCATAAAGGAATTTTCGGAGCTTGGAAGAAACAGTGGGAAAGACGGTGGGTTGTGTCAGAGACACTACTGATCTCGGAGTCTCAGACCCACTCTTTATTGAGGGGTGGTTTTCAGTGCGTCGGTTACTTATTCTCAGCCGCGGCCTCTTCATCAATGCAAAGGGACAGCGTGCACGTGGTGCTGTGGGATCCGGGCCTTCAGTCAACCATCACCTAAGCACTGGAAAGGAAGAGGGGCCAGCCCAACTGTGTCACCTCAAGGACACAGGATGGCCTTTGCCTCTGCAGTTCTTATCTGTGACCCATTCTGCTCTCCAGAAGAGGGGCGGGCCTGCCATGGGATCATGGGAAAAACGAGAGTCGCTGATGTTAGCCGTGACCATCCCCTCGAACACTGTATGAGGGACAAGGGATATGTCATGTCACCCTAAACATTGCGGTGTCACCTGTAAGACTGTCTCTTCTCTCAGACGAATGCGTCAGAGGGTCGTGCATAAGTGGCTAAGTGTTTCATCTCCCCTGCCTGCTCTAGTTCCAGGCCTGCGGAGCACAGTTCTGGTGTGCCAGGTTGCCTACGGCGTGGGCTTCAGCAAGAGCTGGGTGGGACCCCGACTGCCAGGGCCCTTCGGGGTCCCGGGGTGGACCGGCCCTGGGGAAACCCCTGCTAGTGTCCTTCCTCCGGTGTTGAAATGGCTGAGAATTTTCGGCATGGTTTCAAAGGCACAGTTTTTAACACTTCCCTGCGCTCAAAGCTGAGTACTCTCCAGTCGTGCTGGATCCACCAGCCCGCCCTCGCCATCCCCGTCTTGTCAACGTCACGCCTTGGGGTGCCTCCGGTAGCAGCACCCACTGTCTGTCGGCAGCTCCGATTCTAAGCCCAAACTCTCACAGTCACACTTCCAAAAAGCTGAAACTGGATTTACAGGAGCGGGAATAAATACTCAGTATTCACAAGAGGTGCCGTTTTACTTTGCTTTCAGGGTGGATCCATAAACCAAGGGGCCTGAGCAGTGCAGGCAAACTGTCTGAGTGCTAAGAAACAGAGACGCCTGGGTTTCAAAGGCCCACTATTTATTCATAACAATGGGTCACACAGACCCCTCAACATGTCTGACATGAGGTAAACGCCCTCATTGAAAGAGGGGATCCTCTGAGTCCGGCAAACCTGGAGCTGTTCCTACAGTACTGTCCTGAGTCCGTCTGCAAGGCCATTCATTCGACCCCGAGTGGGGAGTTTGTAACTGCGGTGTCACTGGTCGGGGGTGGGGAGTTTGTAACTGCGGTGTCACTCTGGTCGGGGGTGGGGAGTTTGTAACTGCAGTGTCACTCTTGTTGGTGGGTGTTGTTTTACTCAGACATGCTCTTTTCTCTTGAGTCGGCACCTCTCTGGTTTTATTCGACTTGTTGATGTCCAACAGGGACATCGTTATTTTTTACGCTGCCACCCTTATCTCATTAAGCCACCCAGAAGTCCAAACCGGCATTTTCTCAGCAGACCCAGAAGCCGGGCAGACACACTCTCGACGTGGACTCATCAGCACAAGTTCGAGAAGGATCGTGCTCGTGGTGACACCAAATCAGGTCTCCTGGAAAGGTCGGCTTCGTCATTTCACCGTGTTTGGGGTTTGCAGGCAGGGTCATTGTCCGCTTCCTTCTAAAATGTTCTGAGAAAACCTGGCTTGGTTAGAAGCCATGTTTTTGCTGCTGCGTTTTAAACGTCCTGTGTGTCTCTATAACGGACAGTGCCGTCTTCTTGGATGTGCAGTTCAACACAAAGAACAACCAGTCGGCAGGTGCTCACTGAAAATCCATGTGTGGTTCGGTGCGGGGCCCGAGTGAGCACCCAGCAGGGTTCTGGGTAGAGCTGCGTGGGGAGCAGGCAGCCGCGGGAGTCTCTGGAGCATCGGGGAAGGCTCTGAACCAAGGACGCGCTCTTGGTAGGACCTGAGGAAGTTTGACCGTGAGCGAAGCGGCAGTTGTTGGTGCTCTTCTGGGTTTCCAGGAGCCCTTTGTGATGGACAAAGAAAATGTCCAGTCCCTGACTCTGGTTTTTCTCTAGAAGGGTTTCCCTGGTATAAATCTGAGCCACCTGATTGAAACTATTCTGAGCATGTGACTGTGGGCCCAGGGAAGAGATTTTCTCACCAGCAAAGGGGAAGCGGGCAGCCTTCCCCTAGGCCTGTGCATCCCGGCGGGGAGCCTTCCAGGGGGTGCATCTCTTCTCCAGACCAGGGCCCTGGACCAGAGCCCCTGGAATCCGGAGCGGGGAGCTGTGTGGTGAGACGGAGACATGCTGAGGAAGTGAAGACCACCCCAAAGGGAAGGAAAGCCGAAGTGAGGGCAGTCCACCCGGGGACGAGGTCTCCGGGTAAAAATGAGGGGTGGGCGCCCTGAGTTGCGTGGTTACAGGATCCTCTCCAAATGGCTCCCGTCTGGCTTTTTGGTGACATTTCTATGTCAGTGTACCCTTCCAATAGGAAGTTTTATTCCCTTGTCGCAACAGAGGTAGCATATTTCTCAATGCCAGCACCATTCTCTTGCTTTATAAAACTGTTAAATAATTGTGATCTTTATATTAACTGACTTTTAATTTAACGTCTCTTTTTAAATGAAATCTTGTTTGCTCTCCTTAGGCAGATAGTGCCACCCAGCTTTTCTAATTCAAACAGTGCAGTTTAAAAGTAGCTAGCCCCCAATGTGAGGGAATGGTGTTATGCTGACCCTACCTTAAAGTGCTTCTAACTGATAACAGAAAACTCTCCCAGCTCGAGACAGCTGGTAAGGAGCAGGGACCAGGAGTGAACTTTCGTGATTTCTTCCCGGAGTTTTAGAGGAAGGAAAGTTCTTGAAGCGTAAAAATAGATGAGAAAATGCAGTGCCCTGAAATAAAATGTTTGATTGTTCTTTTTACTTTATGTGATTGAAAAGCCATATGAAGATCATTTATTTCTGTTGAAGCAGAAAGTATGGGAAAGTACCAAGACAGGAGATAAGAGAAATCGGTGAGGGCTGTGAAATTCCAGGGGAGGTGAATATTCTGTAGGAAGAACCAAATTAACTTATTTTCAGTGGAGTGTGCCTTGTGGAAGGCCCTAGGAAAATCCCTCCCTGCCTCAGTCATACCAACAGGCATCTGACATGTTTGTCTTCGCCTCTGAGACGTTTCACATTTTTGTGGCATGCTTTATAATTCTCTCCATTTCAAAGTTTTCTATTTTTAGAGCAGTTTATGTTCACAGAAGATTTGAGGGGAAAGTACAGAAAGTGTCCCCCACACGTGCACAGCTTCCCCCATCACCACCGTCCCCACCAGATGGGACATTTGTCACAACTGATGAACCTGCACTGACAGGTCAGCGTCACCCAGAGTCCACAGCTGACATCAGGGTCACTCTGGAGGTTGCACATTCTGTGGGCTTGGACAAATGGGCAATGACAGGTGTCCTTTGTCATAGCAGCCTACGAATAGATTCACGGCCCGCAAAACCCCTGTGCTCTGCATGTCCGTCCCTTCCCTGCACCTCAGCCACTGGCAACCACCGATCCGTGTAGTGTGTTTGCAGTTTTGCCTTTTCCAGGAAGTCACAGGGTTGGAATCAGACAGTATTTAGTCTTTCCAGGTTGTCTTCTGTCACTGAGTGGTACACGTTGAAGATTCCTTCACGTCTGTTCCTGGTTCAATAGCTCCATTGTTTTTAGTGCTGAATTGTGTTCTACTGTCCGGATGGACCACCGTTTGCTTGACCTTTCATCAGCAAAGGGCATTTTGGTTGCTTCCAAGTTTAGGTGATGGCGAATAAAACCGCCTCCGTGTTCAGGTTTTCACGTGGCCATCAGTTTTCCACTCCTTCGGTTAAATGCTGAGATGCATGATTGCTGCACCGTATGCTAAGAGTACGTTTAGTTTTGCAAGAAAGTGCACAGCTGTCTTCCAACGTGGCCACACCACCTGCATCCCCCCAGCAGTGAGCGAGCATCCCTGTTGTTCCAGGTCCTCGTCAGCACTTGGTGCTGCTGGAGTCTGGATTTTAGCCATGTGTAGCGGCCTCTCATCATCGTTTAGTTCGCATTTCTACGATCACGTATGATGCCTCCTCCTTTTCATATAATTTTATAGGTAACATCTCAGTGTGGACATTATATTTTAAAGTGCCTTCTTCTAGACTCTGCACGGCCCTCCCTTGGAGAAGGTAGGGGCAGGTGTGAGTCGCTCACAGTAGTCCTTCCTGCCCACTCCATGGCTGACTGGATGCGGGATGCGTCCCCAGTTAGCACCTGGGACTGGAGGTGACTGGTCTCATGCAGTGCTTGTGGGGCTGACGGGGACTGCTGGGGAGCCAGGCCCAGAGCGAGGCCTGGGGCTCAGGAGGCTGGGTGGGGAGCCATAGCTGTTTGGGGCTGCAGGGAAGGCTGGTGAGGGTTCCACTGCTGGTGCCGCTTCTCCAGCTCCTCCACAGCTCCACCCAGCCACCCCCGTGAGTCCCTTGTCTGACATCCCTGCTGGATGTCAGTCAGCTGACTCTTGCCCTGGCTCCCAGCACCCCCTGGGGAGAAAGGCTCAGGAACTGCCCCTGTAACTTCCTTACAGACTCCCTGCCTTTTGTCTGTTGGAGTCCTGCCTGTTGGGGGATTTCTCACAAATAGAAAGTTTGGGCACGAGGCACTCAGAATAATGACAGATGTCTCATCTAGAAACCACTAAAAATCCGGTGCAAGATGTACCATGATACAGTTTGCATTTTGAAAGTCCCTGTCATTATAACATCGATGAAGAATTGAAGTGAGGGTTTTCCCCCTAGGCAGGTGTGAGTCGGATACATAATGTGGGCCTGCACTAATGGAGAGTCAGTCAAGCTGGGAGAGGCTAGAAGGGGGTGAATTTGGCAGGGCCATTGGTTACAACAGAGAGAATCCTACGTAGGTAGGGAAAATTCACTTACTTGTAGTCCAGGAAAGAAAAAGATATGGAATCCTAGGAAAAGATATGGAACCCTAGGACACAAAATCCTAGGAAGAGAGAGAGCCGCGGGCATGCTGGCGGACCTCAGGCGGAGCCCCACGAGGGATGGGAACAGCGCCCTGGCCCCCTCACTTCTCACCCCTTCGTTGCGTCGCCCGTCAGCATCGCTCTGCTTGCATGTGGCATGCGGCTGGCGTCCTAGAAGTTTCCAGAACTCTCTGTCCACAGCCTTGACTTCTAAAGGTCAACTGACGGTCTTGGTTCCAATGACATGAAATGCTTGGTGGGCTCCGTGCGGGCCTGGTGCTCACTTCTGCTCCAGTCTACCAGGCCAAGGCGCTGGGATCCAGCTGGAATTGAACGGCCTTTGCTGGCACCACCTGGTTGGGTTCAAGGAAACAGTTTCTCAAAGACAAGGGAGGCCATCCCTGAAGGGCACACAGAGGCTGGCAAACGAGAGGTGAACACCCCCTGTGGGTGGCAGGTGGAGGCAGCATCTGGAACAGGAAGGCATCTGCCTCTGAAAGACCCCCGAGATGGCTCTTCAGCAATGCTAAGCAGTATAGTTCGTTGAGAGTTGACTGGGACTCAGTTTTTACTAAATTGTTAGATATTTTGCGATGGTGAGACTTTGGGTCAAGTAGCCAGGGCTCTGACTATTCAATAGAGGGCGGCCAGGCCATGTGAGGACTGTTAAGACAAGTAGAGTCCCGAGGATTGGGACCTTTCACCTGGCCGAGCACCTGCCTATCCTGATGTATGCCAGGCTGGTGACCAGAATTTCAGCCCGCGATCTCGGGCTCCTGGCAGGTCCGAAGGACATGCAGCATTCCCAGGGAAGACTCGCTGCCATTTTCTTGTGCCCTCCTGCCACTGGGCCTCCCCCTGTCCTTTGCTTTTTCCCTGTGTTTCTGCTCCAGCTCCTCTGACGAAATGCCCCTCTGGTTCTCTGCTGCCTCGGGATGCAAAGTGGGACCGTGCACCGCGGTGTCTGCGGGTTTGATGGTAACGTGGGCCCACAGGATCCTGGGATGTCTCCTGTCTTCCCCTTTCTTACTAGGTTTCCTACGGGAAGTGGGGAGCCCTGATTTAATTCTTTATCCCTTTGGTTTCTCATACAAAAGAGATTCTTGGGACCTCCTTGATATTACAGAATTCCTCAGGTGAGCGTTGTTACACAAGGGCCAGTAAAAGTGCACTCAGTTATAAGCTATGTGGAGTGTGGGTTACAGAGAGCTTGAATTACTCATCTGGAATGGGCCTGGTGTGCAGAGAGTGATGGCATACTTGACAATAAGTGATCAATAATAGCGACCTTGACAAGTTCTTGTGGATGGATGGCTGATGGCAATGCCTAAGCAGCGGGGAAGCATTGTGCTTTAAACTGGGATCCCTACCCCCACACAAATAAGTGGACGCTCGGACGTGGCGGTTCATGACAAGAGCCTCGTATGGAAAAGCAAAGAACAAGGGTTGAGATTCAAGAGCAGCCGCTCTGCCTGGTGCTCCGAACTTAGTTTCAGACAGGATCAGAGAGTCAGTGATGCTCTGGAGTTTGTGACCTCACGCCACTCTTTCCAGTGGGGGACGGGCTTGTTAACCCATGTGTTGTGAACCTGCGGTGGCCCTCCCCTTGGGAGAGGCACATCGTTGCCTCCTGGGGGCACCAACAGTGATTAAGACATCCAAAACTTAGGGTCCAGTGAAACATTCCCGGATCCCTGAGATGGAAGGAGGGGAGCACGTTCCCTGTGTCACCAAGGTTGCTGAAATTAATAGAACGTGACCGTCCACAGCAGTCTGTGTTCACAGCTTTTCTGTGTTTGTTTTGCTTCCGAATAGCAGGCAGGTGATAATGCAAAATCTGTAATGAAATGTTAAAGGGACTTATCTAAGAAATAGAAGAAGATCAAAAACTATGAACAGTAAAATGATAACAAACTCACAACTATCAACAACTGAACCTAAAAAGCACCCCCAAAACTGAGCAAACAACCAGAATGGGAACAGAATCTGAGAAATGGACATCACAAAGAGGGTTTTCAGTGGGGAGGGGGAGGGGAAGGATGGGGGAGGCAGGTAAAGGGAATAAAAAGCATACTTGGTAGGCACAAAACAGGGGGAAGTCAAGAATGGCACAGGAAACAGAGAAGTCAAAGAACTTATATGTATGACCCACGGACCTGAACTCAGCTGGACTTTCGTGTACCTCATCTGTAACCCTGGCCTGAATGTTAAATAATTTATCTGCTAATTTAGTAATTTATCTTATTAATAGTAAGCAGTCCTTTCCCAGAAGTCTCTCCTTCTCCCCAGTCACAATGGGTGACACTGCAGTGCCACAAAGCCAGGTGCCATCTGGTGACCACCCCCACCCCACCTCCCC
This sequence comes from Macrotus californicus, assembly GCA_007922815.1. Taxonomy (NCBI): domain Eukaryota; kingdom Metazoa; phylum Chordata; class Mammalia; order Chiroptera; family Phyllostomidae; genus Macrotus; species Macrotus californicus. The sequence continues at coordinate 32,663 of VMDR010004381.1, read as the reverse complement.
ACTACCTTCCTCTTCAAGTCTGAGCTTCCGTGGATGCTGTCTGTTCTCACCCCAGGGCATGCTTGACCTGGGCCGTGTCCTTAGACCCCGTCCGTCCCAGCTGCTACCCCAGAATCCCAATCATCGCCAGCTCTTTGGGTCCACTTCTGGACCCACCGGCACTTTCTTTATGCAGCTGCCCGATATCTTGAGGTCCCTACAACAGGATGACACCTCTGTTTCAGGTTCCTGGGTGGCTCCTCAGCACCTTGTGAACACTCCATGTCTTAACTTGCCCACCAGGCCCTTCCCAGCTTTTGCCATGGACCCTGCCTGCGGTGACCCTGCCAGGCTTTTCCACGTGCCCCGTCCCTTACCCCCGCCATTGTCTCAGTCCCTCTGGAGAACTGAGCTCTTGTTTTCTGGGACTTACATGCATGTGTACACACACACACACTCTCTCTCTCTCTCTCTCTTCTGTCTGGAAAGCTCTTCTCTCTACCATTTTGTGTTACATCTTCCGTGTTTATTATTTTCCCCCAAGTTTTTCATTTGGGCAAATTTCAAGACCCCTGCACCATCTGGATTGTGAGGACTTGTGCTGGCATTGCATGGCTGTTTGTCGTCCTCACTGTGTTGGGTCCCCAGGTACCTGGCTTCCGCCGGCTTGCTCTGCCCGGGGGCCTCACATGGTGAGGGACCTCAGATGCTGGGGGTCTCTGTTTGCTTGCATTTCGGAGCTCATGGATTTACTCAGTCTAATTTTGTGGTAAACGTGGAATGGAGTGTTGGTGCAGTTTCGTTTTCGTGTCTCGGTGCTCCTGGTGTTTTTAGGGGGAATTTGAGAACAAAAACTTGTCATTATCGTGGCCATTTAAGAACCCTGGATTTGAAGTTCACATTAATGTGTTTCATCTCTCTGAGGTTGACTTTTGTGTATGGCATAGGATTTAGGATTGTCTTTCACCACGGGTCTAACTTTGTACCACCTACTGAATTTCCCGTGAACTTGGCCCTCTTCCGGCTGTTCTCTGTGCTGCTGGTGTGTTTGTTTCCGAATCCGGCAGGGGGGTCTCGCCTCACGGCCTCCCTTTGTCTGGGTGTTTCTAGGTATTTTGCCTGCTGTCCTCCTGTGCAAACTGGAGGACCCAGTTGTCCAGCTCGGGGAAGGAGAAGGTTTGAGGGGGGCTGTGGTTCGGGCTCACACTCCCTTTATGGATCAGCTTCAGGGGACCTGCAGTCTTCACTGACTCGGTCATTTCACCACCAGTGCAGTGTCTGTCTGTCTGTCAAACACAGTTCTCGCTCAGTCTTCCAGGCCTCTGATTGCAGGTCGCTCCACTCAGCACCCCCAAACCACCTGGAGCCGAGCCTTTGGCCTTATGGGGTGTGTGTGTCTGAGTGTGTATGTGATTCTCCGTGTGTGTCTGTGTGTGCATTGGGTGGGGGGTTCATTAGTGATTCCGTTTTGTTAGTGTTTTTAGGAATAGTCAGAGTCTCTCTTTGGTGGAGTTTTTGGTGGTGTATTATTACCCTAGGAATTTGTCCATTTCATTTGAGGTTTCAAATTACTTCAAGTAAAGTTGCTTATAATATCTTATTATCTATTGAATATTTATGGCATGTCTAGCAATGTCCTATTTTCCAACTCCTGATTTCTATGTTGTCTTCCTTATTTTAGTTTTTTGTCAGTCTCATTGATTTTGTCAGTTTTTTTTCTTTGTTCATTCCCTGTGTTGTACTTTGTTTTCTGTTTCCTTATTTTCCACTCATGTTTATTTCCTTTTTATTTTGAGCGGGATGCTTAGTTATTTAGCTGTTTCCATTGCCCATGTATAAACTTACTTGGTGCGTGAAAGACGTCTTGATTTGTGTATTTTCATCGAAGACAATCCTTGCTTCTTTAACCCATGACTTACTGAGACACTTACTTCTAAATTCCCAAGGATTTTCCTAGTTTTCTTATTGCTCAGTTATCTATTTCATGACACGACTACATGGTGGTGAGAGAACATGCTCTGTGCTGTGTTGTCGCTCCTTTCTGAAATCTGTGATTGTTGTTTCATGGCCCCGCAATCTTTGTGTCAATCTTTGTGAATATTCTCTGTGTCCTAAGACGGGCGGCTGTCTGCGATGTCGTAGGCCTTTTGAGGACAGCATGTGCGTTACTCATACTGGTCTGCGCACTTAGCTCTTCTTTGCTTTTTAAAAATCAAGTCGTGTGGAAGCTCTCACTTTATAACTGATTTTCTGTTTATCCTTATAGATCTGTCTATGCCTTGAAATGTATACATTGTATTTTCCTGGATAACAGAAACGTCTCTCCCCACTTGGAAGTGATTTTTTTAGGTAGTTGGCATACTCTGTTCCGCTCCAGTGCTTGTTTTGAAAACTCGAATTTTTTCAAACACAATGGCTATATCAGCAGACGATTTGAAGAAAACGTGGATTTCATTTTTACTTCTGCGTGAATTGTATCCTGAGGAACAGTGGGGGAGTGAATGAAACCATACCCAGCTGAGCTGCGTAGGAAAGCACACCCTGCCCCCCTGCCACCTGCACCCCTCACATGTCCTCACCCTTCACCGTGCAGGTCTTTCTCTTCCTCCCTCCCTTCCCTCCTTCCTCTCTCTCTCTTTCTTTGCTGATTTTTTTCTTTGGTCCTAATTTCAGATAACCCTCCCCTCACCACCTCATAACAAGTCATACACAATTTTTCTCGACGCCTGTTCCCACTAGCAAGCCTTTAGGTCTTTCTCAGATGAGTATTTAACACGGGGGAGGGTGTGCCGCCGCCACCTTGTGAGCCTCCCCGCCATCAGCGTGCGCGTCACCAACCACATAGCACTCCGTTCGTGCGCCTCCACCTCGCAGGGAGCCGTGAGCTCCCTGCGGGTTCGGTGTGAGTCACTCGGTATGCACAGCGCTTGTGCTTCCAGGGGACGCGCTTCTGCACCAGAGCGACTGTCCGTTCCACCACCATACAGCCTGTCTTGTCCGGGGCCGCCGCCGAGCAGGAGGGCCACTTGTCCACGGATGGGGTCTTTGCTTCTCCTATTCCTCTCACCTTCCCGTTTGGGGTATGTTTATTTCAAGGTGTCACTTGTCAACAGCACAGAGGGGGAGACGTGTCACCCAGTCTGAGAACTTTCTCTGTTCAGCTGAAACTGTTACTCTGTTGCGTGTTGCTGGTGAGGTTTTGGGTGTGAGTGGACCCTTGGTGGTCATAGTGTCATAGCTCATTCAGTGTCACCTGTGCCCTTATTCAGCGTGACCTGTGCCTTCATTCAGCGTGACCTGTGCCCTCCTTCAGTGTCACCTGTGCCTTCATTCAGCGTGACCTGTGCCCTCCTTCAGTGTCACCTGTGCCTTCATTCAGCGTGACCTGTGCCCTCCTTCAGTGTCACCTGTGCCTTCATTCAGCGTGACCTGTGCCCTCATTCAGTGTCACCTGTGCCTTCATTCAGTGTGACCTGTGCCCTCATTCAGCGTGACCTGTGCCCTCATTCAGCGTGACCTGTGCCCTTATTCAGTGTCACCTGTGCCTTCATTCAGTGTCACCTGTGCCTTCATTCAGCGTGACCTGTGCCCTCATTCAGCGTGACCTGTGCCCTCATTCAGCGTGACTCATTCTGCACTGCCTCTGCTCCTCCCTCTCCTGCTTAGTGACTGATTCTCCCATGCTCTCCACTCTGTCACTTTGGAAGGTACCACTTTACTCTTGTTTTCCTCCCTCCTCTAAATAAAACAGGTGCTTCTAACTTACTAACTTATAATGCTAACTCCGCCTTTCTCCTGGACATTTCATCTGTCCCCGTCCTGACTTGTGTTGCTGGGGCCAGCTATTCCACTCACAAACATACACATTTTGTCTTCAAGTATTTTTTATCATGTTGCTTTGTTTTCCTGTCTTAATAATTTTTTATGATGTGTCTTATAATTCAACGGTTTTATCTTTGGCTATGTCCAATATACTTTTAAGCTCATCTGTTCAGTTCTTAAATTTTAGGGCTTTATTTTTTATTCCCATTTTCTTTTTTCCTAATCTACTATGTCATTATATTCTAATTTATTCTCATTTTAATTAATAATGAATTAATCTTCTCATATTCTAATTTATTCTCATTTTTCTAACTTGCTCTGTCATTGTTTCCTTAGCTGTTTTAAGCTTCTCTTTTCTTTCAGTATGGCGAGCATGTTTTACCCACAATCCCCACAAGCCAGTGTCTTTGGGTACGTTTTGTGCCCTTGTTTGTTGTTTCTGACCGTTCTGCTACATAGAGACTTGTTGTCTTGTGCTCAGGTGTCTTTGTCTATTACCATAATCTGGACAGTAACTTTCAGAGATAACGTGAGGTGAAAGATGAAGATCCTGCCCCCGGGCGTTGCTCCTCTGGTCCTTTCATCTGATGCCATTGGCTGCACTTGTCTCCTTCCTCTCCTTGAGGGTGTCAGTAGCCGCCAGCCCCGGAAGCACACTGCTTCTGATAGTCACAGAGAGATCAGCTCTGGGAGAACAGCAGGAAGGCTGGCAGTAGCCTGTGGAAATCTCTGGAAACTGCTGTGAGGGACTGAAGCTGCCCGCAGCCAAGATGTGGGGACTTCCTGGGAGAAGCCCTGAAGCTCACAGAACACCTGCTGCCTGTGGAGACCCTGTGATTCCTTCTGCTCCTTAGGCAGAGCCTAAGTGGGGGGTCTGCGGGGAGAGAGGCTGGAAACCAAGGGCCGGGTTTTCTGACTCTGTCATCCAGAGACACGTGCAGAACGGAAGGGGTGTGGATGCTGGGGGCCAGTCGAAACCCGAGGCTCACGATCCAGCCCCCTTCAAGTTGAGGGCAGTCCTTCCAGGTTGCAGGTTAATTGGTGCCAGGGTCGTGGCTTTCTCTAATTAGCAGCTTTCAGCTGCTCTCGGCCGGCAGAGTCGGTGGGTCCTTCCCAGTTCTCCTGTGAGTCTCTGGGATACAGGGGTGGGCTTTACTCTCAGATTCACCTTGTTTTTGTCTGAGATTCGATCCCATACTTTCTCCTTATCTTGTACATCTTTGTTGCTTTCACCACTTTCTAAGTTTTCCTGCATGGTCATGCTTTACAAGTAGTGAAATGATGTCCGTTAGTAGAGTTGAGAGCTGTCTGTGTTCAGCTAAGTCCTCAGCTCAGAAAAGGCCCTCGGAACGCTGGCTGAGGGAACCAGTGTACACGGGATGAAGCAAGCACATCTGTGCTACAGTTCTGGCGTCTTGAGAAACGCCACCTGTCTTCCCCTCCTCACTCGCAGAACTGGTCCCTGAGCCAGCACAGTTTCATGACGGCACAAACACAAGTCTGCTCACTCAATAAAACAGCCACCATTTCATCGGGAACCTTTTCCAGTGCTGGCCTTTATAGGAGCCGTTGATCAAAACCACCACAGTGTGCCTTGGTGGTTCGGCCTCGGGGATACTTCACCCTGCCTCGCAGGCCTCGTGGCACCGCCCGCCCGGGAGGCAGGCCACTGTCCACGCCCCTGCCTTATCGGGAAGACTGTGGCCATGGAACAGAGATGCCCCCGGGGCACCGGCCAATTGGTTCTAAAATGGCTTGGACCAAGGCCAATGTCACGAAGAATTTTGCCTCTGTTTTCTTATTGGAATTTTACAACTTCGGGTCTTAAGTTTAACTCCGTGTTGCGTTCATTGTTGTGTATGGTGTAAGGTAAGGGTCTAATTTTATTTGTTTGCATGTGAGTCTCCACTTCCAGCACCAGTTGTTGAAGAGACTGTCCTTTCCCCACAGTGTGTTCTTGGCTCCCTGGCCGTTCGCCCAAGGATTGTCCTCAGGGTGGCAGAGAGAAGCCTTTCCACCCTCTCTGTGTCCTGGAGAGCTTTGGGGCGCTGTGAGGACAGACCTGGCTCTCAGCCTGTGAATCCGCATCTGCCCCCAGGGCGCACGGGCCAGTCCCTCCTCTGGGATCTTGCAGCCAGCTCTGGGCTCGCACAGCAAGGCCCCTGCAGCGAGCTCTCCCCGAAGCAGCCTCGCCTCCCCTGGGGTCTCAAGTGGCATTGCTTTTCTGCATCCTAGCCTGTGTGCCCAGCCACCCGACCCAAAATGTCTGTTTCATATCCTATTTATTGTAAATTGGAAAGGATAAAAACGGAATGAGGGGAACTTTGAAGGAGAAAAATGACCAGGAGAAGTTGCTGGAGAGGATCCAAGCTTATTGTGCGGCGAAGGGTACCTGTGGACATCGAACACGTGTGAGGTGGATAAAGAAGACATCACACATTCATGCATCCCCCCCCCCCACACACACAATGAGAAAGAAGGATATCCTGCTGTTTACAATAACACGGATGAACCTTGAGGGCATTATGCTGTGTGAAATAAGTCCAACAGAGAAATACAAATACTGTGTGGTGTCATTTATACTTGGAATCTGAAAAGCCCACCTCATAAGGATGGAGAGTGAAATGCAGGTTACCTGGGGTGGGGGAGGGTGTTGTCTTAGGGGTTCAGACTTGCCACCAGCAGGTCAGTGCATCTTGGAGATCTGAGGCACAGCCTGATGACTGCAGCCAGCCACGCCGCAGCATCAGCTTCAAAGCTGCCGGATGTGGGTGAGAGAATTCTGCTCCATCGGGTAACCCAGTATTTATACCGGCTCCCTCAGCCCCTCAGTGTCCTGGCCTTTGGGAGAGCCAGTTCCCCACTGCTAGATCAGCCTCTCTCTCTAATACCCATCGGCTCCTGACCTCCATGTCCCATGTCTGCCCTTTTAAGGTTGACATCTGGAAAATTCATGTTTCCCGAAGGGCTGTTATTCCCTCCTGCGGTTCATTGAATTTTGCCTATTGATCCGATTTGAAAACACAGTCTTAGAGGCCTTCAAACAACGATGGAATTTTTTAAAAGAGGGAAGGGATTAAAAAAGGAATGTTATTTTTTTATTTTTGTTCTCATTGTTTTTATGTTGACCTGGGGAAGGTTTTACCTGGGCAGGGAGTCGTCAGTGAAAGCAGCATTTCTTTTAAAAAGACAATATTGTGCAAATGTGTTTGGATGACAACCAAAAATTATACTTACAGAATTTGGAAGGGAAATAAAGCCACTCGTTACTTTGTCATTTAGAGATGGTGTCAGCCACAGAAGGATGTCAAATAGGAGCATGTGCATGTTCAGGTAAAGCCAAGAGCAATAACCAGGGCCTGTCTGAAGGGGCGTGGCCTGCTGGGGTGTGGACAGCATGGCATTGGTCCATGGATGTGAGGAGTCTTGACCCAGAGTAGGAGGAGCCAGACATTTTGCTGATGGACAGGAAGTGAAATGTCATAGCACAATACTTCTTGTAACATGAAAGTCATAGACAGCAGGTCCTGTTCTCTGGAACGCTGATCCGAGCAATAAAAGAAGGTGTGAGCTCTGGTCGGGATGCATGTGGGAGGCAGCTGATGGATGTTTCTCTCTCACATTGATGTATCACCCTCTTCCTCTCTCTAAAATTAGTAAACAAGTCCTTGGGTGAGGATGACAAAAAAAGAAGGTATGACAGGTGATACAGATAGTTACGGGGCTCAGTGTCCTCTCAGAACTCAACAGCTGGGCAGAGGCACAACGTGGGATGCTAGGGACCAGGAGCAGCTATGCCACTGACTGCGCAGTAGAGTAGCTGGGGGGGGTGGGGGAGGCAGGCAGCCAAGACCGATGGACCCGAAAGGGCTGATGGCATCTCTAATTTCCCCCACCCCAAACTATGAAAAGATAGTTGCTCACCAAAAACAGATGCCAGGATGCTCTGGGGACAGGGATCTTGGTGAAATGAATGAAATTCCAAGGTCAAGGGAATGTGATAGTTGTTACAACTTCCCCAATGACAGTTTTCTCACTGCTGCTCAGTGCCTGTGGGGACCAAGCAGCCCCCACGGGACCCCATTGGGAGTAATCGCGCCTGATGTTTTATTCAGCCTGCTCTGTGAGTTGCACCCTGAGCCGAGCTCTGATCTCAGGGCCACCCAGAGCCCGTTTCCGAGCTTCTTCACCTCACAGCTTCCCAGATGTGCCGGCAGCCATTGTGTTAGACATTGTCTTTATTTTCCTGCATGAACACGATGAGTTTTCATCCACGTGAAAAACTCACAAAGATGTCGCAGCCATTCTTGTCTGTGGTGCTGTCCTCTGCAGCCTGTTTCTGTCCTTGGACCCGGACGTGGGTCTCACGGCTGACGAGATGGCACCATTGGTGTGGTGTTCATATTCTGAGGATGACCAGCTGGGGAACCGGCCAGAAGGGCTGGGAAGGGAGGGCCCAGATGCTCCCAGTGGGCCCGCCTGTCACCGTGGGCAGGTGGCCCACAGACCCAGCGAGTCTTTCTCTTCTGCTGGGAGGAATGTTGGTAACAGTGTGGGGGATGCTGTGTCCGTTCCCTCCACTCCAGAGCAACAAGGCTGAAGTGATGGTAGCGCTGCCGGCAGGGAAGTCCTCTCGGGTCCCCGAGACAGGCGGTCCTTTCTCCGAGGCTTCCATCAGCGCTACCACATCCTGGTCTGGGGTGGGCGATCAAGGAGCCAGAAAGATGGGTTGCAGAGAGCTGCATCCCAGTAGAGTCTGTGGAGGGAAAGGCACGTGTTCTGGATAGGAGAGGGTGTGTGGGCTGGAGTCCGTACATCGCGAGCCATGCAGAGCTGGGCTGGGCCTGCCAAGGCACAGTCTCAGTCTCTGGGAGGTTGCAAAGCCAGGTGGGATTCTGCCTGTTTCTTCCAGTTCACAGAGGTTTAAAATAAAAAAAAGATTTTCTCCAGTGGAGTGTACAAGCCACGAAAAAGTAGCCAAAAAAGTTTGAATTCTTTTTTCTGCATGGAAACCCCCAACATAGGCAGACAGCAGGTCCAGGCCTCCTCTGAGGCACCACGAGGAAGCACAATGCTGTGCCCTTCACCAGGTACAAGTTGTCATGTGGATTTTCAATTTGTTACATTTTCACTCTGTATGATGTCATTGTCAGTGACATCAGGGAGAGTTGAGGGAGTGTTGCAATGGAAGACATACTTGGGAGCTATCGTGATCCTTTTCATTTAGAATACTAGAACCAGGCGCAGGATGGATGCATGGAGTGAGAGACACGGAATGATGAGGAGATAACAGGCAAAAGCATACAGCAGTTCTTCTCAGAAAGCATGTTGGAAAGGGCAAGTTTTCCAAGAAGGGAACTTCCAAAAACATTTCCATGTCTTCCAGAGAAAAGAGGGAAAGAGAAAGGAAGCTCCTCATTTTAGCTCAGACCCTGAAATTCCCCCAGAATCCTGCTTTGGAGAATTCCTAGAGCTGAGCAATGAAACTGGGAAACCAATACAAGGATTTTAGGGGACACCGAAAGGCACTAGCCTTAGGGATAGAGAGATGCATGATATTCCTTCGACATCTGGGAATACACCGTCAGCCTCGACTTACTGAGGAGCATTGATCCATTGGATAGACAATTGAAGCACCGTGAGTTCTCTTTAAGGTTTTGGAGCTTTAAGCACTCAAGGTCTGCATCAGAAGGGATGCAGGGAGATACAAGGTCACAAAAGACAGTGTGCCTGTCTCCAGATTATCTCTTGTGTTAGTTAGAAAGTTGTTAAGATAAGTCAGAATCTCAGTCCCGCCGATTGACCCTCCTGCTGTCCTCTGCAGTCACATAGCAAGATGGATGGCTCTTGCACATGACATTCCTACTGAGGCTTCGAGAGCAGGAGCTACCTGCTAAACGTGGATGGTGTTGAACGAGCGTCCGCCTGCACTGCAGTGCAGCTGGCCTGGGAGCTCTCCTCTCTGAGGCACCGGACTCTTGAATGTAGGGCTTGGTAGTGGGGACTACCTTCTGCCATCGAGATGGAAGTGAGAATGAGCTCAGGAGAGAGGTGGAGATGGAGAGTGTGGTGCTTGGTATTGAGACTATGAAGAATTTGGCAATCAGGCCATGACCTTGGATGGCCTAGGAAGGGCGTGGGCCACAGCAATGAAAGGACAAAGTCTGGGTACTGAGTGGGCAGAGCCCTGGAAGCATCATCTATATAGACATTGCTGTCACCAAGAAGGTGCAACGTGGATTGTGGCAGTGACCCAGGAGCTGGTGTTTTCAACAAATGAAGGAGAGGCAAACCTGGGACTTGGCAGATGACTGAATCTGCAGTACCTATTTGTATCACTCAGTCAGTCCTCGCTGCAAAGCTGGAGAGTTTTAGGGAGAAGAGACCATTATTTGGGGGTTCCAGTAAGAAGCTGGGGTAGAAAAATTATGCCCCCATCCTCCACACCCTAACCCACCAAGTCCGAACATCCCACCTTATGTGGTAAGAGGGAGCTTGCGGTTGTGATGACTGTGAGGTGGGACCTTGTGAGGAGATGGGGCTCATCTCCTGACCACACGCGTCCCTGAAGTCAGAACCGTTGCCAGCTGTGTGAGTGGGGAAGGATGGTCCAGCGATGCGGATGCACTGTTGCTGGCTTTGACAGCTGGGGAAGGGCGCTGAGAGCCAGGGGCTATGGCTGTGCTGAAGCCTGTGGCTGGCCTTCAGCTCCCAGAGCAGGGACTTGGGCACCTGGATTCCCCAGCAGACGAGCCCCATGAGCAGGTAGGAGACTCTCTCCAGAGCATCCGTAAAGGATGCAGGCTGCCACACCTTGTGTGAGGCCCTCGAGCCCGTGCTGTGCTTGTGACTGGAAGGAAGCATAAGAAGCTGAGAGGGAACCGAGCCTATGCCACCGACAAGCCCGGCGGTGTCAGCGGAAGGCAGGCAAAAAATCACAGCTTGAGAGGGTGGTGGAGAAGCACATTTTATTACTCTCACGTTCCTGTTTTGGAAGTTTGAATTCTCACAGCACACCCCAGCCAGCTCTGTCCTGACTTCCTGAAGAGACCGTGGTCAGTTGTGTGGGGGCTGACACGCTGCATCCGGGAGGTTAAAGGGAGGCCAAGCGGTGGAAAGGACTGGATGTAAGAATTCAGATTCTTCATGACCAAATGCAGGTCTTTTTGAAAATTCCCCGTCTCCAGGGGTAAAAACAGAGCCTTCACTCTTGGAAGCCAGAATTCCAGAGTCATTTTTAAAATCTTTGTTGCTGAAGTTCTCTGAAATTCTGCCACTGAATTTATGTACATTTCCACTGGGCAAGGCACCATTATCTGCATCTGGATTGGGGTGCAGCCTCCCAGCGGTCTGTCCCTCACCCGCCACCCTCCCCCCACACCACTCTGCGCACACAGTCGTCACGTGTCCTCGGGCCCTGTCTCGGCTGAGACGTTTCACGGCCTTCCTCTGGCTTTTGGAAAAAGAAAGAAAGAGGCTCTGGTGGGCGTCTCCTCCCTCTGCCTAGAAACGTCTTCTCCACCCTCTCTGCCTGGTTTGTTCCCACTCGTCTCCCAGATCGCTCAGGTGAGCGTGGCCTGGTCCCCGAGGGGGTCAGTCATTCCTGTTACATACTCTCCCGGCATCACATAGCCCTGTTTGGAAGCCTAGCCGGTCAGGGTTACTTCCCGTTGTTCATGTGGCACCTGGCTTACGTTGGTCTCCCCACCACCAGACCTGACGGCACTCCTGAACGAAGCAGCCTGCCTGTTTTCAGGCTCCGTTACTCAGCATGGCGTCTGGGATGCACCAGCACTAAAACGTGAATGAATGGATGAAGGAGTGCGCGTGAGGGTGTTTGCCCCTGGGGATGGAGTTAACGGGTCCTTCCCTAGGCACTGAGAAAACCTGTGGAGGCCTCTCAGCTCAGCCTGCTGAACACCAATGGCCACTTTTAAAGGGGTGTGCCCCGGTCACACTCTAGATTCCTGATGGAATACATGTTGCAATTTTTTTTTACTAATATATGTGTGACATAATTTATCCCAAGGCCAACCTGCAGAAAACCTGTTACTTCTTCTTCGTCACGCAAAGGGGTGAAAGGAAGCAGGCCTTGCAGGTGTATGGGAAGCCTTGCCAGCGATGCCTGGACAATGCCCCAATCCAAGTTCAGGATCTCAGGAGCAGCATCTTAGGATACACATGGCCAACCTGTCTAGTCACGTGCTGTGTGTCTGGGTTGAGGGTGTGTTTCCCTCGACCTTAGCATCGTTATTTTCCACATTATCTTCCTGCCGCCCTTGGCCTCTGCTCGGTATTGTCTAGAATGGATCCACATCCAGGTGCTGTGTGTGACGGGAAGATCTGGGGTCCTGCGTTCGCATCGCCTATTGCTGGCCTCTCTCTGCAGTATGTCCGTCTGTCTGCATTCCTGTTTGCGCGAAAATGGGGTGGTTGTAAGTCATTGCTTTTTTTAGACTAGAAGACTATCCTAATTCAGAAGGCAGGAGAAGCCGCAGGCTGGTGTGACGTGTAGTTATGGGCTTTGCACAATGTGTGGCTTATGTGTGTTGTGACTGGGTTCCTGAAAAAAACCACAAAACTAAGGCACAATAACAACTAGTAAGTGCTGTCTATTTGTCAGGCATCATGCTGTCATTCCAAATGGATCATACCATTTCGTCATCACCAACCACTGTGAAGGGGACATTGCTCTTATCCCCTTTTGCACATGGAAGACAGAAGCTGAGGGATGTCAAGCAAGCTTTTCAAGGTCTTACAAGATAGTGAGTGCTGCCAGTGTGGTGTTTTTTCTCTTCCTTTATCCCTACCCAGAAGCCGATCAAACTCTCCAATCACACAAATCAATCCCTATTTTGCAAAAAGTTTAACTCAGCTGGGACTTAGGAGAGAAGCAAAAAAGAACGCTCTGCTAATATGTAGTCAGGATTGTTTTGGGGAATAAAGACAAATCGTAGTACCTTTGAGGGCAATAGATTCAGTAATTATTTCAGCTCCGTGGAACCAAGAGAGTCCTGTGGCCCTGCTCCGGGCAAGCAATCTGTACACGGGGCCCGTGGATATTAGTAGGTTTCAGAGGTGATGAATTAGGAAGCCAGGAAATCTTGTTTATCCAAAGCGAAAGCGTAAACTCACAGGAACACCTGCCAACATAACGGAGAGCCTGCACAAAGTGCCCGGGGTCACCAGTCCCTGGGACGCCAGGTAGTAGTGGGCGTGGCCTGTTTCAGAGCACGTGGCCTGAGGTCTGCCCAGCACTCGAGGGGAAGCGCGCGTGTGTGGACTTGTCCTGTCTCCTCTGGCTGCTGACTCTCCTGCAGCTGCGCCGCCTTGTCTGCCCAAGGTTTCCTCGTTTATTTGTCCCCCAAGGCCTGGGTCGCTGCTGCTGTCGAGGAGGTAGTGCTTTGTGGGCTTCAAGGCAGTGCATGCGGAATGGATACATGAGGCTAATGGGAGATCTTACATTAAACTGTAGCACTTGCTGCCACAAGCTATTAGGAGTCAGCAATCTTCAAACCAGAGTAAAAACCGAAAGGGCGCTGGCGATCCCATTAGCTGAGATAAAATTAGCCTCCAGATCAATCATTCTACCACTTCAGGACACACTCCGAGGCCGGGCGGGGTGGCAGAGACTCATCTTCCTGTTGTAGGATGTCACTTAAGCACTACAACTTCACACACAAAAGCTCTTTAATGATCTTAAACATGAGCAATTTCCCTGTAATTACTCCCTTTTGATATCTGCTTTACATTCAGTGTGAATCTACTAACATTTCCCTTTTCAATACTAGACCCATCCCTTTCCCGTCTTCAAAGTGGTTAAAATAGTCAGGTTCCAGTGGGATTATGGGCTGAGGATGAAGAGAAGATGCCACGTTTCACGGTTTTTATCTCCCGTGATCGATTTGCAAAATCTTCTATATCAAAAATGAAAATTAAACTTTGAAGTTAAAAACACGCTTCCTTTTGAGCTATCTTAATTCCACTTGTTTCTGGATTTGCATTGGGGGGGTTTTGCCGGGAATCTGGAGAAGCGTCTCTGCCTCCTTCCTGGGCGGACTCCAAGCCACTGCAGGGGTGATGCGAGACGTGAGCTCATGGCTCCCTCCCCACGACGTCTGATGAATTTCGCTGCTCAGAAGTCCAGCTGCCTACGGGAAGTCAGCAGCCTCAGGACGGCACGGCAATCTATACCCTCTGACATGTGATTACCACATAACTAGGCTGGACACTTTGCAAATAAGGATTTGAGCACCATGGTTGGCAAGCTTGGCACACTCAGTTGGTATTCAGAGGCCACCAGGACTGGAAGAATTGTTGTGACGTTGAATAAATGCTTTTTTAAAAGTTACTGATAAAAATCAATGATAGAACTCTAAAGAGCAGATTTTGACAGGACATCTGAAATTCAAGGGATGTCGTTTTTCTCTCTGGTTTTCAGTCGGGATTCTGCTAGATTTTAGGGTCTGAAGTATAAAGAATGATCACCATAGACATAATTGTAAAATATGAGTTAGAATCTTAGGACATTTTTAGACCTAGAAATTACCTTAGTTTTGTTTTAATGTTATGATTATTTTTTAAATCCTCACCCAAGGACATGCTTATTGATTTTAGAGAGAGGGGAAGGGAGGGAGAGAATCATTGATGCAAGATAAAAGCATCCATCGGTTGCCTCTCCTACCTGTCCTGACCGGAGAGCAAACCTGCAGCCTAGCAGTACGCCCTGATGGGGAATCGAATGCACAGCCTTTTGGTTTTCAGGACAGCGCTCCAGCCCACGGAGCCACACCAGCCAGGGCGGCCACCTTGGTTTCACATCACTTTGCTCTCGTGTGCGGCATGTGTGAGCCTGCCCTACATGCAGAGGACACCTGGTGTGCCTAGCAGGAGCCCAGTGAGGGCCGAGAGCACCAGTAGCATCCCTACTTACGTGGCTGCCCGATCAACCTGCGTTTCAGACCTTCCTGCGGCTGACCGCCCTTCAAGGTGAGGACACCCAGAGGAGGACAGGAAGAGTGGCGATGAGGGCTCCCTGCCCTGGGCCCCACAGCCTCAAGGTCACTGAGACATTAGCAGGAGCCCTGCAGTGGAAGCCCTAGCCATGGGGCCTCTGGTCCAGCTCTGCTGCCTCCCCATGGCGGGGCTGCTGCTGCGCTGACCGCTGACTGCAGGGAGTGAGCACAGTGGCCGGCGGAGCGAGCACCTGCCTGCAGGGGCTATGGACAGGGCAGCTCGCTGGGTCATCTCTGGTATCTTAAGTGCTCTTATCGGAGCAAAGAACATAACGTTATTGGCTTACAAGCTGTTTCCTGGTGAGTAAGTGTGTGCATTTAGAATACACACCCAAGGTGCTACCTAATCCCAAACCAAGGATGGTCCACAGAAAGGGGGTGTTACCTTACCCCGCAGCTAGAGCCCTTGCGCTTTGTTGCAAAGAGTAAATGGGTGTTTGTCCAGGTTGTTAGGAAGTGGCTGCAATCTCAAGGGAGCTGCGACTCCTGTGTAGGAAAGCCAGTCTTCCTCTGCCTTTTGGTTTCCATGGTGAAGCCGGTGTCCAGAGAGCGAGCCAGAAACCTTGAAACACACTTCAGTGGGACCGTCCATGTTCTAGCTTTCTTACTGTGGGAGTTGTCTGTTGTGACCAATTGATGCAAAGGTTATATATGCGTGTTCTTTTTATCCGAGCATCTCTTCAATATTACACGATGTTTTAATGTTGGTCATTTTAAGACCTAAGTGACTTTCATGGAGAAATCAGGCAGTAGCCCAAATACAGTCCATGTCATCTCACAACGGAACGCGGGAAAAGGTATCCACACATGTGCTTTTGTCTGTGTGGGGGGGTGGTGAGCATTGAAGTGGTTGAGAACTAGGTATTTGGCAAAAATTAAAACCCTGAAAAATAAAGTTATATCTAATATTATAGTCTAAAGCTGAATAATCAGCCTTGGGTCTGGGGATGTATATCTTTTTTTCTTCTGTTTTACAATATATAAATTTAACTTCTACCCATTTGGAATTATTATAACTTTAACTTTGAATTGTTCCCCAAATTGACTAAGATTAGAAAATAGAATTTTCAGTACCTGAAGGGGTGTTTTAAGGTGCATTCCTTTGGTGTTTCCTTTCCAGCCTTTCTTTAGTTCATTAGAGTGAGCTACCAGTAAGTGGAAGTGCTGGGAACCCTGAGATAGTCCAGGGACTCTGTGATCTGTTCCAGTGGACATGCTCTCTCTGCTTCCGATAGAAAGAAAGTAAACGCTCTGGACTGCAGAGTGAGCCTGAGAGAGTGTTTGGCATTAATTAACTGGGCTAACTTGGAGTTGGTGCTAACCACAAATCTGTGTGTAGGTGAAAGCCAGTTCGGGCTCCAGAGCGACTTCTGAACTTAGCACAGGACCGTGAAAAGGGAAGGAAGAAAAACTGTTAATTTACGTTGAGATGCAGCGAAGCTGGGAATGGGGCCAATGTCGTTGATGGGCGACCCCTGCAGGCTTTGTGCCCTGCTTTGCTCTAATGTAGGAAACACATTGCGTGGACCATTAGAATTAGAATGACATCAGCTGACTCTCTTCTGGTGTGTGTAGTCTCCTCTAACTACGGATCTGGCAGAGAGTTTAAAGCTCCCCCGCTTAATCCCTAGCAGTGTTTATACAGCAGCAAACACAGCACACACAGTCACATCAGTAGCAAGAAGTCTTGTCACCAACTTCCCACCCACAGTGCCCATGACTAATCGTGACACAGGTTGGTGTGACATCGCTCGCCATTTACATGGAGTGCCATGTGTGAGACCAGTACATAGAGCATCCATTTAAAAACGTAGGTGGTGTTGCCTCACATTTGCTTTTAGCTGAAGTGAAGTGTGTATCTCATGGATTTTGGCTTGGTTTAGTTTATTTTGCTGTGACTGTCTTGGGGCACTTCCCAAGTTCCTTCATGAGCTAACGAGGGTGTGGATCCAGCAACCACCAGGCGTCTTCACAGGCCCCGGTGCATTCGGAGACCATCCGCCAGAAGCAACTGCCTTTTATGCTGTAGCTCCAGTGCCGACAGTGGGCGACACGCTCGTCTGAACTCTGTGAAAGCCTGAAGCACATGCATTGAGTTTACATTGCCAGTTATAATTTGTAAAAATGCAAAAATCTATAAACGGCTTGGACAACTGTTTAGGAAGACTCCAGTGGGAGAGTTCCGGAGTGTTCTTGCCATACATCATTGAGAATGGAATAAGAGAGTTGAAGAAGTCCACTGGCCGGCATCTGGTATGGCCCATGTCCTGGAAATGAGCTCCGATAAGTCGCTGTCACCCAGGGAGCCTTCCTACACAAAAACTTAGGAGTTACGTACCTCCATCCTTAAACAGAAGACACCTCACTCACTAACCCGATGTTTGGTCATGAGTTTGGAACTCTGTCTTCTACCGATTTATTGCTCTTTGCAAGCAAAGCAGTGTCCGCCGGTGTCTGGCTGGGTACCAAGTCACGGCCTGTCGGTCCCAGAGGTCGTGGTGGCTTGGGCTCAGAAGGGCACAGTGTGCGGTGTGGCCGTCACTCCTGGGTGTTGTTTTAATACCCAAGAGGGTGTATGTGCCCACCTTCTTAGGGCTTTTGGCCAGAGTTTGAAAACAGAAAACTTCACACACAGACATTTTATAATCACGTTAACATATCTTGAAAGGAAGCCGACAATATTTGAGGCCTTACAACTTAAATCTTTTTGTTCCAATCCAGCAGATGTTCCTTCAGTTATTGAGGAAGAGAAGTAAGGTCATTTGCTGTCATATGTATCAGTGCTCTCCTCTCTGAGTGGGCAGGGGGCCGGAGGGACGGCCAGGGGAACCCTTGGCCACCCAGCTGGATTTCCTCCAGACTCGCTCCAGTCCCTGAGTCCTTCCCAGGCTCTGACACCCATCTCTTTCTCCCAGCTTCCGCTCCCGAACCCCAATGAGCAGGACATCCTCCTACCTCAGAAGCTGGGACCCGTGGTGTCCCCTCACTCAGAGCACAGCGTGGTCCCCATTCTTCAGGCCTTGTCCTAGCGCTGCCTCTCCGAGAGGCTTTCTCAGACCCATCTGCCCTGGGTCTGGCTGCCCACGTCCCTCTCTGTCTTCTTACCCTGCTCTTTCTTTCCCGTGGTCTGGACCAGCTTCTCCCAGGGAACACCAGCTCCACAGCACAGGGACTCGTTTTGGTCACCGCTGTGTCCCCAGTACAAGGAACAGTGCCAGGCACCTCATAAGGAAGCAATGGATACTTATTAAGTGAGGAGCGAATAGTTTCTTAGTGCCTGGGGGGGGGGCGAGTTCCTGTTTGTACACACGCAGAAAAGGCAACAGAAATGACCTCAGGAGCAACGATGGGGAAACGTCCGTGTTCTTCCATTTCTTTACCTCAGTGCATCCCTGCTGGGCATGTGCGGAACGGTGGGACTCCACAAAGGTGGTAGCAGGTTCCTCTCTTCTGTGTAATACACACACCCAGACGGAAATGCTCATTTGGGGGCAATCTAATACACTGCACGTCTGTATGGACAATTTCAACACAACCTAGAAGCACGTGCTAGTCAGAAACTCTCTTTGGTGAGTATCAGAATTTGATTACATCACTAAGGATAAAAATAAATCCATTTTTACTCAGTGCTTTTTGTTGCTATTGTGGGGGGCAGCTGGAAGGGTTATTTCTAGTATCAGATCAATGAGTCAGCAAACAAATGTACTCTTAAAAATGCCATTATTGAATGAAAACCAGACACGCTGGTTCGACCTGTTCAGTGGTCTCCTTCACTTCATGATTGAGGTCAGCACAACGTGGCAAAGGGTCAGGCAGGTCGGCTGTCGGTAAGAGAGAGCATGTCAGGAAGAAGTGCAGATGCAAAAACAATAACGGAAAAATACCCTAAAGGCAAAACCAGAAAACCTTACATTTCGCTCTGTATGTAACGTAAGCGTCCATGAGGGAACCCAAGTGGTTTAAAGAGCGTGCAGATGGGAGTGTGCTCTGTGAGAGAGCCCCCTCCTCCTGGGTGTTTCTATAGTTCTGAGAGTTGGCTGCAGAAGTGAAAACCGCTCATCGAGGCAGTGTTTGGAAGTGGACTTGAGGAGGCTGGGCAGAGCTGCCGTTGAAGGAGCCAGAACAGCCAAGTGCCTTTGCAGCAGCACTTGGGGCCTGTGATGCTGATCAAAGGCGGCAGGTGCAGACGCAGAGCCATTGAACTCAGAGGCCCTAGAGCCACGCAGGGGCGGGGTGGAAGGAGGAGGCCATGAAAAGTGAAATCTTTCCGCCGTGCCTCTCTGAGAAGGGCATTTCTGTCGCTGACCCAAAGCCCCCTGCTCGCGCGCGCGCTCTCTCTCTCTCTCTCTCTCTCTCTCTCTCTCGTAACGTCAACTGGTTCTTCGTTGGATGACATAGAATCTTATGGATGGCGAAAACGGTTCTATTAAAATACCCCCATGTTATCCTGTCACTCTGTATCCCAGCTGCTGCTTTCTGTGGCACCTGCTTTTACTCAAGGAATACTCCTTAAGCTGTGTGGTCCTTTTGCACTTCAGATGTGTAGCGCTTATGCGTAGAGAGCGCTACCGTGGGGCCTGGAGTCTGAAACACCAGGGAGCAGGAGCTGAGGCTGTGGGGCTCTGAACACTGTGGTCAAGGGGCAGGGGAGGGGGCCCGAGCCAGCATAGCTGGGCCAGGCTGAGTCAGGGGATGAGAAATGAGGGTCCTGGAGAAGGCGGAGAACTGCATGTGCTGTGCTCTCTACAGATGTGCGTGTGCACATGTGTGTGCATGGATGTGTGTGTATGTGTACATGTATGTGGGTGTGTGTGAAATTGTCATGCAGTGATACCTGCAGTGGAGATGCAAGGGTTTTGGATGATGCGAAGGGCCAGAGTTAAGGTGGACAGTGAGCAAGTGCAAAGGCGAGTTGGTCCCTCTGATCATTCAGGTTTGGTAGAAATGACCACTGTGAGGACGAGCTCACGAAGGAAGCGTGGAGCACCATGCTGCGTGGGGTCCTCGTCTTCACAGTGCTACCTGGAGTGCTTCGGAGGAGCCAGGGGCCAAACATGGCAAGGCATGGGGAGAAGGGTCCCAGCAATAACAGGGGAAGATGGGCACTGGGAGGGGTCCACAGAGGGGCCCGATGACTGTGTCTGCATGTCCTCCTGGCCTCCAGTTCTGTGGGTCAGAAGTAAGAGTGTCAAGCATTACTGGGAACTGTGGAGGTCACGGGGCTGTCAGGGTGTCTCGTGCTCAGGTACCATGTTGAAGCAAAAAGTGCAGGCAGGAGATGGAAGCGTGTCGGCAACAGGAAACGAAGATCCACCCAGGAGGTTCTGAACAATGAGTCAGAGAGGGAAGACCTATGTGCAGAGGACTTAGTGCCTCTTCTAAAAGGTTAATATTCTGGTCGTGGTGGGCGTGGGGATGAAGGGCATTGGCTGTGGTTCCAGGGGAGACCCCGTTGGTGAGAGCCAACTGTCAGCTCATCTGGCAGGGGAGCGTCCTGATTCTAGCTTGTTCTGGCTCGTACCGGTGGAGGAGCTCACACCAATGTCTCAGCTCCTCAAAGAGAATTGTCCAGACTGTTGTCATGGAGACCCTTCTGCTCAGATGTTGGTTTTTCTGCCTTATATCTAGTCTAGAAAAGGATCCATCACCAGGAAAATCTCGTGTGATATAATAAAATCCCAGCAAAGTGCTTCCTGAAATGTGTGTTGATCAGTGTGTGCTCAGCAATGCAGTGCGTACCTTCGCATCTTGAAGGAGGCATGTGCGGTTGACTTTCCTCCGAGTATCGAAATGATGGCCGTCTTCCGGTGAGTGCCATGGTCTTAGGTATGAGAGAGCAGGTGCGCCTCGTGCTTCTGAGTCAATGTAAAGTGGTGAGAAAGCTGCCCTTTGTTTCTGGAGTGTGAGTGCTCACAGCTGTGGTAAGGTTGCAGCGGTGGGGGTTGGGGAGCCCTTCAGTCCTGGGTGTCAGTCCTTGGAAGCATGAGCGCTCTGCAGTGTTGGCAACGTCACGGAGATGCTGAGCCCAGGCGCACAGTGTGGAAAGGTGGACCTTGGCCAAGAACTCACCTTTGCTACTGTCTTCAGCTTCCAAGTCCGTAGCTGCAAGGCAATTACTGAGACTAAGAATCACGATTTTCTTCTGTGTGGGAAGGATGCGCACAGCACCTGCGCGTGGGTGGAAGCGTCTCCTCACCGTCGGGGCGGAGGCTCCCTGGGCGGCCCGGGCTCTTTGCGTGCAGCCGAACTCGAGGGGAGCCTGGCAGTCCCTGGCTGGCGCCTCTCTTGCTTCTCTGAAAAAAGTGTCACCGGTAAGAGTCTTTGGGAGCCTGGTGTCAGCAGCTGGCAGCCACAGGTGGGGGCAGGTAATTTCTGGCTCGAGCGCATCTGATCTGCATGCTCCAGGTGTCTGCAGTGTTTACAGCACTGCTTCTGCAACTGTTCGGATGCTGAGAGTGACCGAGCGGCTGATGTGCACAGTCCCCGGGCTCTGTCCAGGACCCGCTGACAGAGGACCCCGCCACAGAAGCCTAGGGAGCGCTATATTTTCCAGGCATTCTGCTCGCTGTACTAAGCAAAATTGGAGAAACAGTGCTTTTGTGAAAATTGTACATTGGTGTCTCTAGTCGGACACTGAAGGGACACGCCTGCATTTGCCCTCAAGCGATGAATGAGAGCTTCTATTCCCAGGTGCGCGGAGCCCCAGCCCACCTGCGCTTCTGGTGACATTCCCGGAACACCCCACCCCCACCTCTTCCTGCTCCTAGCAACAGGGCAGGAATATCGCGGATCATCAAAATCCAAAGGGAATGCCCCAAACAACCACATAGAAAGAAGACAGCACCCCTTCAGTCAGCACTCCCGGACCGCCGCCAACACTGGTGGCTCCGGGAGATGCAGGGCTGTACTGCACCATGAGGAGCCTCCGCTTTAAAGACTCACAAGAGCTACAAACCATCAGCCCCCAGAGCAGGCGGGGGAGGCACCGAGAGGCAGAGCTGGGGACGGGAGCTGTGCCACGTGAGGACCTGCGCTCAGATCCCGAGTTGCCACTAACCAGTCGCATCACCCCGGCGAGTCCCACACCGGCCTGGGTAGTTGGGCCCCTTGATTCAGGCTTTCGGTGAGGACGGGATGAGATGGTGCCTGTGGACACTGCCTTCTGGTGAGAGAGTTTGTCTCTCGCTCTCATCCGTGTTTCCCGCTTCAACGGGAGCACGGAAACCTCCTGAGAGAAGAGCACTCCGACCCCCGCTATTTCGGGGGAGCTCCGTTGGTTCCCACTACCCCGTGAGCCTGGCAGACAGGGACAGACGTGTGTGAAAAGGGCATGAGAACAGTGGAATAGTGCCCAGTGCTCCACGCCCTGAAGGGACGGGGAGGCACCTGCAATGCGCATGACTAAGTGACGGAAGCCAGTCTGAAAAGACTGCACACTGTGTGAGTCCAACTCCGTGACATCCGGGGACAGGAGGGCTATGGGGACAGCCAAAAGATCAGTGGTGCCCGGGGTGGGGGCGTGGTAAGACAGGTGCCACAGGGTTTGAGGGCAGTGAGCCTGCTCTGTGTGGCCCTACAGTGCTGGACACATGTCATCGTGGTTTGTCCAGACCCGCAGAATGTGCAACACAAGAGTGACCCTGATGTCACTGTGGACTCTGGGTGATGATGCCGTGTCCGTGCAGTTCATCGGTTGTGACAAATGTCCCGTCTGGTGGGGATATTGTTGGTGGGGAGGGCTGTGCAGGGGTGGGGGGCAGGGGTACGTGGGAAAGCTCTGTACTTTCTGCTCAGGCTTCCTGTGAATTGAAAATGCTCTAAATATAAAATGTACCAATTGAAAGGAAGAGAGGACGCAGCTGTCTGGTGCTTTGCTGTTTCAGGTGGAGCAGGTGATGAGCCACACAGAGAAAGTGGGGGGTGGCACCCACTGTTCATGGCTGTCCTGAAACAGGAAAATGGGGAACTTTATACCTAACTGTCCTTTTGAATGAGGTTACTCTCACTTCCCCCAAACATGCCGTGATTAAGAAACCAGCAGGTCCATTTCCCGCAGGATTTTTCTGTGGAATGGTAGTGAAAAAGCTCTTCAATCAGGCTCCACAGTGTTTCAGGACGAAAAGCCAGTTGGGAGTCATGGGAGAGCCAAAACCACCTGAGTTTAATAAGTGCATTCACTCCAAAGAAGACTTCCATTCCCTGTTCTGGCGGCTAAGTCAGCTGCTACAAAAGGATGGGAAGGACCCGTAGAAGAAAAGAAAGTTGTTAAAACATTTGAAGAGAGAGGGAGAAGGCAGGAAGAGAGTCAAGGGAAAGTGTGTGTGGTGTTGGGGGAGGGAGCGCCCTACGAGAGAGCAGTGCCGGGGCTGAGCAGGCAGAAGATCAATGGACGTGAGAAAGTAAGCTCCTCTCGCGGTGTCTCCGGGTCACTTGGGCCGCGCGGGCGTGAGATGAACGGTGGCCTGCTGTCGTGCCCTGAACACTCCGATGAGCTCCTTTGTGATTTGGGATCACTTTCTGTGCAATGCACGACAGGTGCCCCGACTCCCACTTTCCAGCTTTCAGGGGTCCTGTGCAGGAGAGGTGTGCTTCCCCCGTGGAACTCCTAGGCCTTGGCGAACGTGGAGTTAGCCTCCGACGCTGGCCGGCGTCAGCCCTGTCTCTGCCATCCAAGGATGGATCGGACCTCCCTCAGAATATTAATGTGCTGCTTGCCTTTTTTCCCCCTCGCTTTTAAGCTACTATTCTGAATTAATTTAGAAATTCGATTTTAAAAATCTGCACTATTGGAAATAAAGTAGAACGACAACGACAGCTCTTGGTGGAAGTGCCCTTAAAACTATGTATTTACAGCTGCGATCGCTTTTCTAACAGAGGACGGCCCTGCCCAAGGGCCCCGCCTCCGGCACGGGGATTCCTCTGAATAAATCCAGGCGTGTACCGCTGGGGGTCAAGGCTGGGCAACAGGTGGTCCGTCCCAGTCAGTCACACAGGTTGAGTCTTGAGTAGAAGACAATGCACGTGGTTTGCTGGGCAGTACTGGTGGGAAGGCTCCCCAGTGCGGCGGAAACCCTGTGAAGACAGCCCGGAGCGAGTGTGGACCGGCCACCTTCTCCTGCCCCAGGACGCCCAGGTTTCTGAATTAGCAGTGGAAGCAGGTGGTCCCTCTTAACTTGTTCTCTGCCCTGTGATGCTGTGTCAGGGCAGTGCCCTCTTTGATGAGGTGATAATGTGCTGTGACAAAAACAATTAGACCTTGGCTTCCTGCCCACCAAGAACGTGCCCCAAGTTCTTTGTTCAGTCTGAGAAGGCGCCTTAATTGATTCGGTCAGTCTGCCAGTTCAGAATAATGATTTCTTGAATTTTCTTAGTTGCTGAAGCTGTTAGAGAGAATTCGTCAACCTCAGTGATCACTTGAGGACAGGAAGGGAGAGTGGGCTCCAGGCCGCAGGTGGGGAAGGTGAGACAGTGAGGGAGGGCCCATGGAGAGGGCGCACGGGGTTGGATGCAGGTGGAAGCAGGCCATGGGGTGGCAGGTCGGTTCTGAGTCCTGGCTCTGGCTGTCCGTCACCATGCACCTCCGGCCATTCATTTAACCCTTCCTGCCCCAGGAGTCTCGTCCGATGAGCCTATTTGTGGGAGTAGGGTGAGACGGGTACTGGTATGTAAGGTGCGCACTGTGACAGCTGGCGTGTGTCTAGGGCCCATGAATATTAATACAGCCCTGTCACCACGATCTTCGTTATTTTCAGCCACAGCAGCTTTCAGAAGAGTAGAGATGGGGAAACGTGGTGTGTGGTGTTTTGGCTGTTTCAGTGCAGTTCCGCACCCGCACAGAAATGAGGACGGCTCACCATGGCCGTGATGGCCAAGGCCAGCGGTCTGTCGACCTGCAGAGGGCACGTGATGGGACTGGAGTGTTCACTCTCTCGTTAACCACAGTGTGTGCTGACGGTGACATGTTGAGGGACAGTGCGGTCATAAAGACCCCTGACTGGGAGTTTGTCACTACGCCTGTGACTCTGGGCAGAACCTACTCAGCTGTCCTGGTTGAAACTGTTGTCATTGACTATGCCGGAGACCCTAGATCAAGAGACAGAGCAGCTCAGGTGTCCAGGGTCCTGCTGAATAATAATAACAAAATTACCTAACCAGTATATTGGGTTGGCCAAAGAGTGGGTTTGTTTTTTCCGTACGATGGCTTTGGTGGTGCTTAGTTGTCTTTGCCTTCATTCGAAACAGTTTTGTTAGATTGTATTGTGACAGCTGTCATATCCGTGTGCTTTAAAAAACTTATCAAAATTGGCGAATTTTTGTGCAGCCATTTTAACATTGAAGATGGAAGAAAGTATGCAATATTTTCAGCATAATATGCTTTATTATTTCAAGAAAGGTGAAAATAAAACTGAAATGCAAAAGAAAAAAGATCTGTGCAGTGTGTGGAGAAGGTGCTGTGACTGATCGAATGTGTCAAAGGTGGTTTGTGAAGTTTTGTGCTAGAGATTCCTCGCTGGACGGTGCCCCATGGTCGGGCAGACCAGCTGAAGTTGACAGCGATCCAATTGAGACATTAATTGAGAAAGTCAGTGTTATAACATGTGGGAGAGAGCTGACATACTCAAAATAGCCAAATCAGTAGAGTTACTGTGAAAACGAAAAGTGTGTCTTACTTTATGAAAAACTAAATGGACTCTGGCCAGTCCAATGGCATTAGTAAGTGGGACCCTGGTGACTGTGCCCTGAGCAGTCTATGTGAGTGGTGCTTCTGGTGGATGCTGGCCATGAGCCTCTTCTCCTCAGTGCACACGGAGCCCTGAGTCTGGGTCCGTTTGCAGCTCGGCATGGAATCGCTGGCACTTGGTACCAAGGAAGCCAAGTCACTTTCAAGCTGATGGATGCATCCTTAACATGCTACAGGCAGGCTCTTTTGTAGATACTGTTGTATGAATTTGAATATTAGTTGATATTACAATAGTTGCATTTTCACCATTCGCAAAGCTAAACTCTAAACTCCATTTTATCGGTGATTGTAAGTCCAAAATTCTCTTTTGCTCTGGGATTTTACTAAGTGCATTACAGAAATGCCTCCTCTGCCCCCTTCTCAGAGAGCACGCGTTGTGGGAGGCGGTCTGAGGCAGCAGGGTGCGGGGACAGTAGCTCCACACCTGGCCCTGCTCAGTGTCCAAAACACCGCGCTTATTCGCGTCTCAGCCCACCGATCCTAGACAGAAACGCTCCCCGGGCACCGGTGACCGCGGGCGCCTGTTTGGGGAATGCAGGTGGACACGTTTGGCTGGGGAAGTGCAGAAGCACGGGGGCGGGGGTGGGGGGAAAGACCCAGCTGCGCACTGCAGACGCAAGGACGTTTCCAGTGGCTCTGCCCCTCCGCAGGGGCTTCCTGGGGAAGGCTGATTTGTGAAAGCCTGAAAGGAGACCAGCCCTCCCCTGAAAACCTTCTCATTTGTGCCCCGATTGAGCCGAGCACCAGAGAACACTATAGGGCTGCTTCGGGGTCAGGAAATGGTGTGTTTTATTCTGCAGAGTTATTTTATTGACTTATAATTTGAAGCTTTGCATTCTGGCTGGTGGCGGTCATTTGTTAAGCTCCCTTCCCCAAAGGGTGCACTGCCCACCCGCATGTTTATTAATAAGAGACTAAGACTTGGGTCTGGCTCACGAACAGCATTGGGTTCACTTGTTGCAATGCGTTATGTAAGAGCTGTTTGCAGCACATTAGAGACAGTGATCGCTGGTGTTGTCAGGTGGAATATTGCAACAGAACGTCCACTAATCCGAGGTGTTGAGCTCCCCGAAGGGGAGCACACTTCCTGGGGACCCTGGACACCTTGCTGTGTACTGACAATGGGTGTTTTTGGTGAGTGACTGCCACGTTGTGCTTCCTGAAGGACGCTCTAGTGAGTAATAAAAATGCAAATGGCAGTTCCTTCATGGAGTCGTGACTGCTCTGGACGGACCCCGTCATGTACCAGACACTGGACTGTCAGCTTGGTCTCTGAGGCCTGGGATTCAGTCACTCACCACCTCCTGAGGCAGTTTTCAGCTGACCGTGTAGGGATGCGTCTTAGTCGTGTGCTACTGCTGTGGGAGATGGGGCATCATCTTTGCTCGATGCAGAGTAGACAGATCTGAGACTCTCCTGTGCTCGTTCACTAAAGTCTCACTGACATGCTCCCCAGGGCCCGGGGACAGGCACCCAAGGCAGCTGGACTGGCCTGGAGACATCCACCTTGAACCAAGCAGAGACATCTTCACAAGGGAGTCAGGGACCCCTCGGGCAACTGCTGCTAGGTTTCTCCCCAACGAGAGCACCGGCACCTCTGTTTATTCAAAGGGGACACCTCCTGCCCAACCGACCCCACGCAGGCCTTCCTTCCCCAGCTCCTCATTGTACTACCTAGAACAGGGTCCCTCCTGTCTCAGAGCCTGACCACCACCCGCCCGGGGGCGCCCTTGCACCCCACCTCTGCACATCGGCAGTTTGCTCAGGCAAACAGTCCAGCTATGGACACCGCAGGTAAAACCCCAGCAGGCCTTGCCCACGGCTGCTGGCCCTCAAGGGGACGTGGTGCGAGCTTCCTCCACGAGTGGCATCACACAGTGGTGACCAAGCTGCGGGGACTCCCTCCAGCAGGCCGGGAGATGAACTTACTTTGCAGGTCCTTTAAAACATCCCAGGCGCCGTGTACAGTAACGTCCAACAGACTCACCTGGGAAACGTCTGTTGTGTCTGTAAAGACAAAACAACGAACAAGGTCATGTCTGCTCTTCTAGCTTGGCTGAGCCAGGACCTCCAAAGGACCTGGGCCTCCCACAAGTGCCCGGGCTTCAGCAGCCCTTCTCTCAGCCCTCCTCTGTCCGGATTCAGACCGCCTGTGATCGCTGGTTTGGGTCCTGACGATGGTCCGTAGGCCCCCTTCGTTCTGCGGACTGTTCGCGGAAAGCAAAAGAAATAAATGCTTTCTCGTCTCGACGGCTCAGTGCAGTGTGGCATCGGATGCTTCCTTCTGGCTAGCATCGACTTACTTTCCCTGCGAAGCTCACCAAGTGCCCTGTTGTCACGGTAAACACCGGACAAGGCTTCCCTCACGTGGCAAGCGTGGCTGCAGGGAAACCTTACTCTGGGGACGCGCAGCACGGAGGTTGGTCTTCGCTGGCAGGCGGGCAGTGCCGTCGGCCACCGCACTCCATGCGGGTAAGCAGGGCATGCTCTCAGCGGCTGTGTCAGCTTCCAGAAATGGTTTTTTCCCCTTAAAATACAGGGTGTGGAAAGGTAGGTTTACAGGTGTGAGTCCGTGAAACACAGCGATTATTCTTGTAGTATTTTTTAATTGCTGTATTAGCTTCCATACGAACAGCTGTGACCCTCCTTTCGCTCCGCCCTGTAAATACCCACTCAGAAATGGAGGTCAAGGGGAACCAGGCTTACTGAGAGAGGACATTGTTTAACCACAGGAAGAAAAGCACCTGTCCATACCTCGGGAGGCACCATCTTTAGCGAGGAAAATCTGCTTTTCTGTTTCTGGAAATTACATTGTATGGGGTGCTTGTTCACATTGCAGAATTGTCCAGAAGAGAGCCCATAGCCAATGAGACACCGACGTCTCACTCTGTGTGAGGAAACTTGTTTTGGATGGACCACCGAGATGGAAAAATTTCCAAACTGAGCCCCCTGTACCTGCCAAGGCAGGAATGGGAATGTCCTGTCACAGTGACTGAGCTGTAGGTGAGACCCCGGCTCTCCCCACCCAGGCCGAGGGGAGCGCCTGCCTCCGTGTGACTTTCAGCAAATTCAGATCTGCCTCCCTGGACGGGGCAGAGAAGACGACGTAGTTCCAATTGGCTGTTTCTTACCAGGGTGGCCCCGGCATCCGCCATGCTCAAAAAATTATTCTTTAAGGTGTCTCAGATTTGAGAGATTCTTTTTCAGGTTTGTCTACATCTAAGATTTTCTAGGAAGGAAATTTCCCCTGAAAATGAAAAGTCAACTTGGGAGAGTAAGTGACATGCCAACGTTTGAAAGGGTAGTTTGTTTTCTGGAAAAAAATATATCGGATTATGATGGTACAATGGTTAGTCATCTGCATGGAAGGTAAGGTGGCAAGTGGGGGGTTTAGCTGATGTCCACTCATCACCCATTCTTTCTGCTCTTATAGGAAATCTGCCAGGCATGCTCCTGGCCAGATTCTGTGGGAGGTATTGAAATGAATGAGACTTGTGGCAGCTAGTTCTGTGTGTCCCCATGAGCTGGGCCATGGGGACACATTGTTCCTGGGTGTGTCTGTGAGGGCGTTTCCAGAAAAGATTAGCATGGGAATATGTGGACTAAATAAATAAAGCAGATGGCTCCCCAACGTGGGTGGCACCATCTACTCCCTGGAGGGCCTCTACAGAACTGTGAGTCAGAGGACAGTGAAATCCCTTCTCCTGGCTGGACTCTTGGGCCAAGACACTGATCTTCTCCTGCCCTTGACTCTCTAGCTCTCAGGCCTGAGAGCTGTCTTACGTCCCCAGCTCGCTGATGGCAGGTCCTGGGACATCTCAGTTTCGTTTTTCTGGAGGCCCTAAGCTGGACCTTATCAGTGGTTCTCAGCCTGATGCCAGTGGCTCTCAGGGGTATAAGAGAACTCTAATTTTGGAAGGTACTATGTTCTTTCTTCTGGTAGAAAGAAAGGAACACTGCTTCTCTAGATTCTAAAATGAAATCTGTTGTCAAACCTACTATGGACGTTCGAAGATATACAAGGTAGAAAAATATAAAAATGATAACTAATATTTATTGTATGAGTTACATATGTTATTAAATGTTTTAGAAAATTATTGTATTCAAGGCCCACACAATTCCTACAGGGCTTTCATTTCTAAAGAAGTACCCCTGGCATTGAAAAATCGGGGTCACACCGAGGGCCAGTGAAGAGAACCAGCTGTAGTGGCCTTGCATCAGCATGAAAGGCTCGAGTTGAGAGGGTTACCTGGATGGGATCTGGGAGCAAGTCTCTTTTGCAAAGGTTGGTTTAGTGACCATTTTTCAGAGGTTAATGAGAAGTCAACTTTGGAATGTCTTCAATGGTGTCGCGGGATATTGCTTGTCAAATATTACTCAGGCTAAAGGCAACACAGTGCTTAGTTAAAGGAATAATAGCCGAGAAGGAAAAGACAGGGAGAAAGGTTAAGACATGCCTCCCTTGCTCCTGGAACCATGTGGCCAGCTCAAAATCAAGGGCAGAGATGTGACTTTTGGCTTGGAGGTGCGCAGCTGGGTTGGGGAACGTGCAAGGGTTGAATGACAGGGACAGTTGCGCGAGTGTGAGAGAGGAAGAGTCTTAAAAGAATTTGAAATTGGGAGGGAGGAGATGGAGAGATGGGCCAAGAAGGGGCCGGGAATGAGAAGACCCAGTTTTCTAAGTGTTTTAATAAATAAGCCCAAGAGAGTGTTTGTTGTGTGAGAATTTAGAGACCTGCAATCTTCCAGGTAATTAGACACAAACACAAAGCCAAAACACAAAAAATGGATGAATTTGCAAGGCCGTTTGTGCAGTGCTGGCTCATGCATACCCTGAGAAACGAGGACGCCATGTTTCTCCTTGACCTTGTAGATGCCGCTTGACTTTCATGGCAGCCACCGTGACCTTTCTGGGTGACAGGGAACAGCAAAGAGCTAGTAAATCAAAATGACCATAGAAGTGATGAAAATGGGAAGGAAAGACGTGGGTGGAAATTTTAAAGTCTGAGCACGCAGGGGCCAGAGACCCCGAGCCAGAGCGGCCAGGCTCTGAAGGGCGGATACGGAGTCCCGGGGGGTCCCACGCTATCATGACCAGTGTTTCCAAGTGGCTCAGCCACGCGCCACTTGTTTGTATCTTCACCGTGGTCACTAACGACAGTGAGAACTCAGCGTCTCCTTTACATAATTTTAGTTCTCTATGCCTTCCCATTTTATTGGTTTATTATCAAGGTTTTGACACTAAAAATGTCTTTGTTTTAATAACGTAAGTGGAACAATAAGCTTATAATCAAAAGCATAGTGTGATAAATCTAGCAAGTGAAATGTGGCAGATTTTAGGCGGGTGTCAAAAAGGAGGGATCTTCCTTGGTAGGCAGGATCCAGGATGAGCAGATGGTCTGGGGGGTAAATAGGTCCCATGTGCCTGTGAGGACAGCGTGGGGGTGTTAAACAGGAGCTCAGAAAGGCGTGGACAGGGCACGTCAGGGAAGTAGCAGGCAGCCCAGCAGGGCTGGGTGCTGGACGATGATGCCAGGGTAACACACTTGAGTTCGGTGGAAATACTTATTGCAGAAGTTTGGGCTTTGCCCTGTAGAAATAAGGAGACTTTGAAAAAATGCTTCTGTAGAATTACTGAGTAGTCTGTGCACTCATGTTGTTTAAAAATGCATACAGTATCTTTCCCATCAGCGCACACGCCGCTTCCACCCGCCACAGATAACTGCATTTACATATTTCCATGTGTTTGCTCCCAAAGGCTCTTTGTGCAAACACATGTGTACCTCATTATTCACACAAAAGGTAGCACCTCACACACTCTTCTCCCTACTCTGCTTTTTTTCCTTTAAAATCCGCATCTTGGAGATTTTCCATATTTTTTAAAAGCTGAATGTTATACCAGCACTGTAATTTATTTTACTTGTCTCCTATTGATGTTTTAGTTGTTTTAATCTTTCACCACGACAAACAATGTAAAATCATCAGTTTGCATGTTGCAAGCATACCTTGGGAACAAATTGCAAGAATTAGGATCGTTAAATTCTGACAGTATTGAATTTCTAATTTTGCTAGTGATCAACGATCGACCTTTGTGGGAATTGTGTTAATTTACATTCTGTGTGGTGCTCTGCTCTCCACAGCATTACTAACAGTGTTCATTCGTCTTCAGTATTGACAGTGTGATCGGAGGAATAAGGGAAACTTTGGGTAGTTGAATAATCACTTTTCTTATTAAGAGGGGATTTGAGCATCTTTTTAATAGTCATTTTATATTTATTTTTCATGAACTTGCCATTCCCAGACTCTGCCTATCTGTCTTGAGTTGATGGTCTTTCACTTGTAATTTGAAAGGTGTTCACTCCAAGTTGGGGAATGAATAAGGAGCCCTTATAGCTACATGAGCTGCAGGTGTTATTTCCCCAGTAGATTGTTTACCTTTTGACTTTTTTCTGCTGTTTTGTTTGTTTTGTTTTTATATACTTGATTCATTGGTTGTAAAAGTCTACCCTTTTCCAGGGTTACACATGCATTCTGCCATTCTGATATTCTAAGACTTTTGTTAAATATTAACTCTTAAACTTGGTCCATTTGTTAGTTTATCTTGCTGTAAAATGAGGTGAGAGTACAGGTTATTTTCTCACACATCCAGTTCATTGTCCCCAAATAATCCATCTTTTTCTGAACTGATCGGCCACCTTTTGTCATGCGCCCAGAAAGGAGGGCAGCTCTACCTCAGTTAAATTACAACATAATGAAATCCTCATAAACAGAGCAAGACTTTTAACATTTATATGAACTAAGTGTAGATTTTATGCAGTAGGAAAATAAAAAATTAATAAAATCCAGGGAAATGCTCAAAAATGAAAATGAAAGTAAAAAATAAAATGACAAGAACTAGGCTTACTTCATATAACATGTATTATCAAGCTTCCGTAGTAAGAGTGCATGGTGCCCGTGAACAGGGAGACAGACCGACGGGACACGCTAGGACTTTCAGCGCAAAGTCTGCTCAGGGCACCAAGTACGTTCTAAGGGCACTGCTTTACCTCTCTTCTTCCTTTCTAAATTCTATCTACTGTTTCTTCCCTAATCAAGATTACATCCGG